>CM034235.1:54688283-54768283 GCA_019916065.1 Vitellaria paradoxa | reverse complement strand
TCCATACCTAAATGGACACCCATAGGCTGATGTAGCTTAGATTTCTTCAAGCTGTGCTCCACTGGCTACTTTTATTAAGATAGGAATCATATTACATTTTTTTTTTTCTTTTGTACAAACAAAGGATAGCGAAAAGCCTTCAGGTTAACTATAGTGATCCGCGTCTGCTTTTGGGATTCCGTAGTTTTAATCCCTGTGCACCCATTTAATAAAGCTGCGAATTTTTAATTTTCATATTAAATTTTTTTAAAAAAAATTAAAAACATATTTAAAAACAATAGTTGCCTAAAACGTTATTTTTTAGTAAGATGCAATAAAAATTAAGAAGTGTTTTGTTTAAGTCTTACATTAACGAAATGTTTATGAAAGAAAAAGATAGGAGCCTGAAAACATCATTTTTTACTTACATTTTGAGCTTAAATTATTTTTTTAGCGACAAAAGAATAAAAATTAACAAGTTTACTAAACTTACTTTTGTTGTTAATTTTTAAAAATTTATAGATAAAAATAAAAAATTAATAAACAAAAGCATTATTGACAAGAACTAAATGATTGGTCAAAGCCCACTAGGATAAATTTATTTAATAAATGACTGCTCATAAACCAATGTACATATATATATAAACTACTAATTGAGATGTTCAGATTCTGATATGCTATTTGATAAATGATTTCTCATAACCCTATAGATAAAGTATAAATAGTGAATATTGGTTTATGAGCAATATTTATATAAAATATAATAAATATATATAAATATTTAAAGTTGTATATATATAAATATTTATAAAATATAATATAATAAATTAATAGGGTTCTTAACGGGTATCCAAATCATGCCTCATGTGTAAAACTTCTTAGGTAATATTGTAACCCATTGAAGATGACTTTCTTGTTTGTTACATTGTTTCTTTTTTTGTTTTTTTTTTTTTTTTTTTTTTTGTATTCTTTTTTTTTTTTTTTTAAACTCCCTCGGGGGAGAGGGGATTCAGCTTGTCTTATGATGCCCCATTGGCCTTTTGTTATTTTTAAGGTATGGCCCTATGGGCTATGTTGGTGCTGTATGTTATTAAGAGTTTAGCTTACTATAAGGTTGTTATTTTATTAAGGAGTTTTTGGAGGCCGGTCATTATTTATGGACTTATAAGGATTTAAGTCATACCCAAAAAACTTGTTTGTAAATAAGTCACACTTGCAACAAAAAGACAAAAAAGGATATCACGCGTTTTTCACCACATTTCAAAACTGCCAGTTTTATCCGAAAATAGTATACACTTCACTCATAACTTCCGTGACTTTCCATCTTCTTTACAAAGCAAGCAAAACTGATTTTTGGAAACAAAATCAAAACTGTTTGGGAAAAACTTAATTCCGTGACTTTCCATCTTCTTTACAAAGCAAGCAAAACTGATTTTTGAAAACAAAATCAAAACTGTTTGGAAAAACCTAATTCCGCGACTTTCCATCTTCTTTACAAAGCAAGTAAAACCAATTTTTGGAAACAAAATCAAAACTATTTGGGAAAAACCTAAATCGATCATCATTCCTAAGTATATTTATTTTTTTTTTATTTTGAAACAGTATCGGTACTGTTTTGAAGATATCTCAAAATACTAATCAACTCCATGGATTTCTCTTGTCCAAAACTTATCATCTGCTTATAATTCATGGTGCTATTTTAAAAACAGTAAAACAGTACCGGTACTGTTTTGAAAACAGTACCGATAAAACAGTACCGGTACTCTTTTGAATCGGTACTGTTTTCATACTGCCTAAAAAACATCAATCGATACATCATACAAACCAACGATACGAGCCAACATCATCATATTTTTTGAAACAGTACCGGTACTGTTTTGAAGATAGCTCAAAACGCCAATCGACCCCATGGATTTCTCTTGCCCTTAAAACTCGTCATCTACTTATAATTCATGGTGCTATTTTGAAAACAATACCGGTACTGTTTTGAAAACAGTACCGATAAAACAGTACCGGTACTGTTTTGGACCGGTACTATTTTCATATTGCCTAAAAAACATCAATCGATACATAACAAAAACTAACGATACGAGCCAATATCATCATATTTTTTGAAACAGTACCGGTACTATTTTGAAGATAGCTCAAAAAGCCAATCGGCCCTATGGATTTCGCTTGCCCTTAAAACTCGTCATCCGCTTATAATTCATGATGCTGTTTTGAAAACAGTACCGATAAAACAGTACCGGTACTGTGTTGAAAACAGTACCGATAAAACAGTACCGGTACTGTTTTGGACCGGTACTGTTTTCATATTACGTAAAAAACATCAATCGATATATAACATAAACTAACCATACGAGCCAACATCATCATATTTTTTGAAACAGTACCGGTACTGTTTTGAAGATAGCTCAAAACGTTGATCGGCCCAATAGATTTCTCTTGCCCTTAAAACTCGTCATCCACTTATAATTCATGGTACTGTTTTGAAAACAGTACCGATAAAACAGTACCAGTACTGTGTTGAAAACAGTACCGATAAAACAGTACCGGTACTGTTTTGGACCGGTACTGTTTTCATACTGCCTAAAAAACATCAATCGATACATAACATAAACCAACCATACGAGCCAACATCATCATATTTTTTGAAACAGTACCGGTACTGTTTTGAAAATAGCTCAAAACGCCAATCGGCAAAATCAATCCATGAAGAAGATAAGCCAAATAAGTTCTATCTTCTTAATATCTTCACGACTAAAACTGTAAATAATGAAACTGAAAATAAGGAAAGAAAAAAAAAATTGAAGAAGCGTGATTCTTGGTAAACATATCTTCACGTGATTCCCGGAATTCCTGGAAATAACTTGTGTAACTTTGTTATAGAAATAAAGGATATTATCGGTATATTAGAAACTATATTTAAAACAAACTCGTGGGACCCACTCAAAAGTATGACTTAAATACAAAACTTTCCACATTAATGTGACTTAAAAGCAATACTTTTTTTTGGGTGTGACTAATAGTTTTAAAAGATTACAAAGTATGACTTGGATACAATTTTTCGTTTTATTAAATTGTGCACTTGTGTTCAATTGTTGAGCCTTTCAATAGGATCAACACTTTAAAATCTCACTATGTGAACAAATGAATTGACTTCGATTTTTTCTTTTTTTTTAATATGACAACAATATTGATGAATCAAGGTTTATATGACGAAGTGTCTGAGATATCTAACTTTGAGTTGAGCAGATGAGAAATCAATGTGAACAATTGAAGTCTTAAAAGTATGGGTGAGTAAAATAGAAATATTGTGGGCTTCCTTTGGCCTTGTTCAATCACTTAGTCAAATATCATCACAGACAATCAATCAGCAATTTAAGGCAAATCAAGACCTTGCAATTTCATTCAACATTGCTATCTTCAAATTTGAACTAGCATAAGTGAAATTAAAGTGCTTATTTGAACAATTAAAGGAGGGATGATCATTTAAATTTCTCGTTTCAGTTTAGGTATAAGTTATGGTATACGGGACTTAATAGATCGAGAAATGGGGTCGGCATAGTAGTAAGTAAGGACCTAAAGGAAGATATAGTTAATGTGAAACGCTGTGGAAATAGGATTATTGCAATTAAGTTAGTGTTAGGAGAAGAGATAGTAAACGTAATTAGTGCTTATGCTCCCCAGGTAGGCTTAGGAGATGTACATAAGGAGAAGTTTTGGGAAGACTTGGAAGGAATGCTATTAGAGATACCTCAAGGAGAGATGGTCTTCATAGGAGGAGATTTGAATAGTCATATAGGACGCGACATAGATGGATACATAGGAGTACACGGGGGATATGGTTACGGTGATAGAAATGAAGAAGGGAAGGATATTTTGGAGTTTGCAGTGGCTTATGATCTCATGGTGACAAACACCTTTTTTAGGAAGAGAGAGGAACATTTGGTGACTTATAAGAGTGGCTCCTCAAAGACACAGATTGACTTATTCTTAACTAGGAAAAGAGATCGTGTAGCTTGTAAAGATTGTAAAGTTATACCGGGGGAGAGCTTGACTGCCCAACATAGGTTGTTGGTCATAGATGTGCAGCTTCAAAGGTGGACTAGAAAAAAGAAGTCGTATAGATGCTCAAAGACTAAATGGTGGAACTTAAAAAGTGATAAGCAAGCAGCATTCAGGGAAAGAGTACTAGAGGAAAACATTTGGACGGTAAATGAGAGTGCAAATATTATGTGGGATAAGGTAGCAAAGTGTATTAGGAGGGTAGGGAAAGAAGTCTTAGGAGAATCTAAAGGGAGTGCTCCGGCACAGAAAGAGGTATGGTGGTGGAACGAGGCCATCCAAGACAAGATAAGAGTTAAAAGAGAGTGTTTTAAATCTTGGCAAAACGACCGAAATGAAGCGAACTTAGAGAGGTATAGAGAAGCTAGAAGAGAAACCAAAAAGGCAGTTAGTGAAGCTAAGGCAAAGACATTTGAGGATTTATATAGGCGACTTGACACTAAGGAGGGCGAAAGAGAGATATTCAAGCTTGCTAAATCTAGAGATAGACGGACCAAGGATTTAAACCAAGTTAAATGCATTAAGGATGAGGATGAAAAGGTATTAGTAAAGGAAGATGAGATAAAGGAGCGTTGGAAGAGCTACTTCTACAAGTTATTTAACGAAAGCAGTAATAGTGACGCACATTTGGGGCAGTTTACCACTTTTAGGGAAGAATTAAATTTTATGTTCTATAGGAGAATCAGTAGGGAAGAAGTAAAAGAAGTATTAAAAAGGATGAAGAATGGGAAAGCGGTTGGGCCAGATGGTATCCCTATTGAGGTTTGGAGGTTCTTAGGAGATGATGGCATAAGTTGGTTGACAAAACTTTTTAATGTAGTGCTAAAGAGCAAAAAGATGCCTGATGCATAGAGGAAAAGTATTCTTATACCCATATACAAGAACAAAGGAGATATTCAGAACTGTGCGAACTATCGCGGGATTAAATTGATGAGCCATACGATGAAATTATGGGAGAGAATTATTGAGAGAAGACTAAGAAGGATAACAAACGTTTCAGAGAACCAATTTGGTTACATGCCTGGAAGATCAACCATGGAGGCTATCTTTCTCTCGAGGAGGTTAATGGAACAGTATAGAGAAGGTAAAAAAGATTTACATATGGTGTTCATCGATTTAGAGAAGGCATATGATTGGGTTCCTAGGGAGATTCTATGGAGAGTATTGGAAAAGAAAAGAGCGTGTGTCGCATATATTGAGGCGATAAAGGACATGTATGATAGAGCCATGACATCTATACGGACGACTGGTGGATAGACTAATGAGTTTCCTATCATGATTGGTTTACATCAAGGCTCAGCGTTAAGCCCGTACTTATTTGCTTTAGTTATGGATGATATTACAAGACATATTCAGGATGAGGTGCCGTGGTGTATGCTATTTGCAGATGATATTGTTTTAGTAGATGAGACGAGAGAAGGAGTGAATGCTAAGCTAGAATTGTGGCGGGATACGTTAGAGACAAAAGGGTTTAGGCTAAGCCGATGCAAGACGGAATATATGGAATGTAAGTTTAGTCAAAGTAGGATAACGAGTAGTATAGAAGTAAGTTTAGGCACACAAAAGATTGTAGAGAAAGATAAATTTAGGTACCTTGGATCTATGGTGCAACAAGATGGAGGGATTGATACTGATGTAAGTCACAGGATTCAAGCTGGATGGACCAAATGGAGGAGTGCTTCGGGGGTTTTGTGCGATTGAAAAATCCCCCTCAAGGTGAAAGGAAAGTATTATAAAGTAGCGGTTAGACCAGCGCTGCTATATGGATCAGAGTGTTGGGCAGTAAAGCATAATCATGGTCAGAAGATGGCAGTTGCGGAGATGAGGATGCTAAGGTGGATGTGCGGGATTACAAGGAAAGATAGGATTAGGAACGAGGAGATTAGGGGCAAAGTAGGAATAGCACCGATTGAAGATAAAATGAGAGAAAACCGATTAAGATGGTTTGGCCATGTTAGAAGGCGTCCAGCAGAGGCACCTGTTAGAAGGTGTGAAAGTATGGAGATTGTTAAGAGTAGGAGAGGTAGAAGAAGACCCAAGAGAAGCTGAAAAGAAACCATTAAACATGACCTAACCTACCTAGATTTATCGGAGAACATGCCCCTAAACAGATCAAATTGGCGTCGACAAATCCATATAGCCGACCCCACCTAGTGGGAAAAGGCCTGGTTTGGTTTGGTTTGGTTTGGTTTCAGTTTAGGTATATAGTGTTCTTAAAAGCACTAGGCACCTTTAAAGGTTTCAACCAGTCAGGCTTGAGGTTTGTTTCCAATAGTTACTAATTCGAGTCTTCTCAGAACTATTGGAACTAACTTTATGGCGGAATTAGTTAAGGTGCAGCAAGTTGGCCTAGACACCTTGAATTTTTTTTTTTTTTTTTAAAAGGCATCCTAAGGCGCCAAGACCCCTCATAATTCGAAACGCAAGGCGTTCGCCTTAGTAAGGTGAGCCATAGTTTTAGGGGGGGAGGTTAAAAAGAAAGAGAAACAAAAACAAATAATGGCTCTAAACATTCTAAAAACCATTAAATAGAGACTTCTATATGCATCCCTACTTTGGCTATCTTATAGGGGAGCTAGCTGAAGTGGAAAAGGCACCCCATCCAATCCAAATATCATGGATTCATATCATCCTGGTTCCATTCACCTAATAAATAATATTTTCTTATCAGTAAATTTAACGTCTATATTGATTGTTCTTTCATCAATCTAAGCTAATCTATTTATGAACTGGAAGATAGCTTGATCTAGGCATGCACGAAAAGATGAAAAAGTATTGAAATAATAAAAGAAATTCAAGATGTTAAGTTCCTGTTAGATATATCAGTTGTATCAGTCATTTTTTATTTGATTTAGCTATGATTTAATTATAGTTGAACATTGGTCATTTTTTGGATAAGTATAAACTGGTGGTTTTAAAATTAAAAAAAAAAAGGAAGTTTCTATCATTTTTCCTGGATCTTATATCTAGAAGCAAATATCATGGTCTGCTCATCTCAAATGGAATCGTTCCTATTATGGCTCTTTATGTTAGCAATAAGAAATCACTTGCGCATTTTGGCTTTATTTAGGGGTTTTATCTTCTTTCAGTACATGAGTTGTCATGTCCTTTCTTAGTCCTGTATTTTTCTCATCTTTTGGCACACGTGACTTGGATGATAGTTCCTAATACCTCAAAAACCATGTGCTTGCTGAAATTACTGACCATTTCAATCTTATGAGAGCCTTGGAACCTTACCACCCCCTGCAGAATATATCCAATACCTAAAAGGTAGTTTGTACCAACCAACCAACCAAACCAAGCCTTTTCCCACTAGGTGGGGTTAGATATATGGATTTGTCAACGCCAATTAGATCTGTTTAGGGCCATGTCCTCCGATAGATTTAGGTAGGTTAGGTCATGTTTAATAGTTTCTTTCCAACTTCTCTTGAGTCTTCCTCTACCTCTCCTACTCCTGACAATCTACATACTTTCACACCTTCTAACAGGTGCCTCCGCTGGATGCCTTCTAACATGGCCAAACCATCTTAATCGATTTTCTCTCATTTTATCTTCAATCGGTACTATTCTTGCTTTGCCCCTAATCTCCACATTCCTAATCCTATCTTTCCTTATAATCCCACACATCCACCTTAGCATCCTTATCTCCGCAACTGCCATCTTCTGACCATGATTATATTTTACTGCCCAACACTCTGATCCATATAGCAGCGCTAGTCTAACCGCCACCTTATAATACTTTCCTGTCACCTTGAGGGGGATTTTTCGGTCGCACAAGACCCCCGAAGCACTCCTCCATTTGGTTCACCCAGCTTGAATCATGTGACTTACATCAGTATCAATCCCTCCATTTTGTTACACCATAGATCCAAGATACCTAAATTTATCTTTCTCTACAATCTTTTGTGTGCCTAAACTTACTTCTATACTACTCGTTATCCTACTTTGACTAAACTTACATTTCATATATTCCGTCTTGCATCAGCTTAGCCTAAACCCTTTTATCTCTAACGTTTCCAACCACAATTCTAGCTTAGCATTCACGCCTTCTCTTGTCTCATCTACTAAAACAATATCATCTGCAAATAGCATACACCACGGCACCTCATCCCGAATATATCTTGTAATCTCATCCATAACTAAAGCAAACAAGTACGAGTTTAACGCTGAGCCTTGATGTAAACCAATCGCGATATAGAACTCGTTAGTCTCTCCACCAGTCGTCCGTATAGATGTCATGGCTCTATCATACATGTATTTTATCGCCTCAATATATGCGACACACGCCCCTTTCTTTTCCAATACTCTCCATAGAACCTCCCTAGAAACCCGGTCATATCCCTTCTCTAAATCAATAAGCACCGTGTGTAAATCTTTTTGACCTTCTCTATACTGTTCCATTAATCTCCTCAAGAGAAAGATAACCTTCTAAAAGGTAATTTGTATTTATTATTAAACGCTGTTGTCTAATTCTTAGAAGTTTTTTTTTTCTTTTTTCTTTTTTTTTTATAAAGCGTGGTGTTGTTATTTCTGGATTATCATTTATTTAACATAGACATAGGCATAGCTGGTGTAAATTCATCTTACATTAATTTTTCTCCAATTGTTCTGCACATTTTAGTTCTGTAATGCACTGGTGCTTGTCTTTTGATCCATTGCCTAACCGTTGTATTTGTCTCTCCTTGTGAATGTAGTCGGGACCAGACATTTCAAATGATGTCCTTTGGGCAGCTTTGAACCTTTGACCATCCTTTTTTGTTATTTCTGTGGAAAAATTCTTCTTCTTTTGATTGATTATACGGTAACTGCCTGATTTGGAACATCTTTCTAATTCTATAGCTTTACCTGCTCATTGTGCTGTCAGCAAGTAACATGTTTGTATTTGACCATGAGGTTGTTGTAATGATTTCTTGTACCAATTTGTATGTGTAGGCTTCTTGGTGTCTATTGTTCGTAGTCTCCTATGAAAAGCACAAACACTTACACATGAGTGTTGTGTCAATATCTAACATGTTTTGGACGCATACTCATCAGGCACACATGTATGTATCGGACACCCCACATCCAATGAAATACATGTTGGACACGCCCCAATTATTTTATTCTTTTTTTTTTTTTTTATCCCTTCAAATACGATTAGAAAACCCTTCTGATTGAGCAGATGAAACCCAAAAAATATAGTATCTACAGTCCATATTTGAATATATGAGTTATGGTGTTAAACTTCTAAATTAGCATTCTTGTTAATATTCTATTATATTAGTAGCTAATTAAAATGTATATAAAATATTTACTTGTACAATCTTCCCACTGTGTCTGTGTGGTAATGTTTTCAAAATCATTGAACTCCTTTGGTTGTATTCAGTTATTCTCAGAATTCGTTGAAGAATTGGGTCGACTGGATTTACCATTAAGTCGAGGTAAGTTCACTTTGTCTAATACTTGTTGCAGACGTAGGACAGATAGATTTTTGGTATGAACCAACTGGGATTAACCTTTTTTTTTTTCTTTTTGGAGCGACATAGATGCTGTTAAACGTGATAACATCACACCGCTATCCAGTTCTCCTGGATTGTGGGGGGGTAGCTCAAAGCCACTGCTCCATTCGGATTGGAAAACATTTGGTGGTTGGCCAAAGAAATGCAGAGAACGTTGGGGGGTACGGTGCTCTTGTTTCCTTATGATTTATGGCGCGCTTAACCACTTCTAAATGCTCCTATCATCTTTATTATTGGTCGTCTTTTTAAATTGAGCAATGTACTTAATTAATTATAGATTTGAATTCAAGTTTTGGTAGAGGTGAATTGTATATTGTTGTATATTTATTTGATTGTGGAGCTTATTACAAGTACTATGAGAAGTTTGGATATGAGATATGGACACTATATGAATAGAGATACAAATATGGAGATTTTAAAAAAAATAAGGATACAAATAATGAGATATGAAAAAAAATATATATATATATATATATATTATCTTTTTTTAAGGAAACACTAAGTGCATTTCACTTTTTTTTTTTTTTTGATTGGTAAGTAAGATTAGGGGGAGCCTGGGGTTGAACCCGGGCGGGGTTAGTGGGTAAGAGAGACAGCTCCACTGAGCTAAAGCACCACTTAAGTGCATTTCACTTTTATTTTCTTACATTCTATCTTCTCTCACAATGAATAATATTTATTTAGAGTGCAAGAAGTTAAAAATGAGTGCATTTAGTATTTCTCTATTTTTATTAGTTAAATATTTGTATATATATTACACATGTAACATCAACAATAAAACTATTTAAATATAAAAAAATTTAGGAATAATTAGAAAATTTTATAATTTTAAAAGTTTTCACTACTCGAATTTAATTTTACCTTAATTATATATTTTTTAAATTATAAAATAATTAATCACAACATATGATGTGTCTCACACATTTTAAAGTATTTAAAAAGTATGTTTATTTAATTAGTATCAAGTACGGATCATTTTTTGTATACAATAATTATTGAAATTTAGTAATGTACCGTACATTATGTACGTAAATTAACTTTTATTTATGAGTGATCAATAATTCAAATTAGAAATAATTTTTATATTTTGTGTCATATATATAAATATACGTTTCAAAACTATGTAAGGTACTACACTTGGATGCGTGGATTCCATCAAGTAACGAATCTATTTAATCTTAAGCCTCGCATGCTTTAAGCAAAGGTGATCTAGCTCAAATCATTGAAAATGGTTAATTACACAATGATTTAGTGCATTTAACCACTTTTGATATGAAGACCTTCCAAATATCAAATGACTAAATTGCACCAACACTCCATGAGTTATGGTTTGATATCAATTAACCTCTTTAACCAAAAAGTATTGAAATATATATGGGGGAATTATGTTTCATGAACACTTTTTAATTATTATTTTTTAGAATTTTATTAAAATTATATACCTAAATAGATACATTTATTTTTAATTTAGTAAAAGATTAATTGCTCAACCCGTTTTTCTAATAATTAATTATTAAACTAGTTAATTATCACATATATTCTACGATTTTTAATTGTTTTTGAAATGTGATCATATAAGCAATTAAAAGTGAATGCAAACAAGGGTGTGCATATTTAGTAAAATTATCTTTTCCTCCTTACAATACCCTATAATTACGTACTATTTTTAAATGTATGTAAGTAATGTTTTAAAATTATTTTCTTAACATATAATTTTATTATTCTATTTTATAAACAATAATTTTTTATTTTTATACACTCAACAACTTATTGTATAAAGAAATAAATATCACACTTATTGCATTTGCACTAGCAATTAATTCATTAAAAAAACTAGCAATGATATATATAATTAATTTAATATGGAAAGCAATTAGTTTGAAAAGATATTTTAATTTAATTTAATTACAATTAAAATCAATCTCAAATGAATTTAAATTAAGGTAATTAAAAGTTAAACTTTACTATTATAATTTTTTAATTTAATTATACTAATACTCATTTAACTATAATTTAGTATTACTTAACCTTCAACTAAAAATTATCATATTTGTGCTCATAATTTTTTTTTTTTACTAGAAGCGAGTACATTTGATTGGATTCATTACCTTTTTGGAGGAAAAAAAAAAGATTGGATTCATTAATTATGTGTTATAAATTAAAAATCGAATTATTCTTTTTAGGTCCAATAATTAAAAAAAAAAGCATTTGGTATAAATCGAAAACAATAAAATAAAATAAAAAAATTGGAGCCGCGAGGAAGTTGTGAAGTCAAATCGGTTGATAATGCCACCAAAAAGTCACCAAACCAACGGTTAAAACACAAACGAACGTGCTGTTAACTGCTCACCAAATTACCCGCCAAAATATAATAAAATAAAAATTACTTACCAAAAAAATGAAAAAGAAAAAACAGAGAACGTGTTGTTAGTGACGATGGTGGTGGGACCTTTAGTTTAATAAATCAAAGCATAAGCATAACCGGAACCACTAATGACGCGTAACGTAAACCAGCAACTCCCGGTCACTCTCTTCCCCAACCGACAGCCATTGCCCGGTCACCAGCCGGTATTGCCTTGCCGTCCTTATTTTAAATCTATTTTTAAATCGTCTCTTCCCGCATTCACAACCTGTCATTGTCAAATGCCAGAAAGCGCGATACGCTTATATATAGAGGGAGAAAGTGACCCCTCTCTCTCCTCACATTCTAGAGAGAGAAGTTGACTGATGTATAGCTCTTGGATTTCCGTAAGTATGCTAAGATCAAAAGGTGACGATCCGAAGATTTGCCGTAGCATTTGAAGCTTTTCTTCTTCTTCGATGTCGTGATGTTCCAAACTGACGGAAAAAGCTTCGGTAAGTTCAGACTTTTTTTTTTTTTTTTTCAATTGCCTTGGCTGTGTTCTTACTCGTTTGTCGTTGTCGGTGGTGGTTTGTGTTGGAGAATCGACAAAGAGAGAACACATTCTTTTCGGATATTGGAAATCGACTGATTTGAAGTGCATTTTATTTTAGCGCCTTGATTGCGTCGTTTTGTATAGCCTTTTCAGTTTCTCTGCTTCGTTTTTGTTCAGAATTTTGACTTCCTTTTGTCTCTCACCTCGACTGTAGTATGCTTGTAATGAATTTTCCCTTCCTTCGGGAGTTTTGTGTCTTCATTTATTCAATTTAGTTCTCTATTAATTTTAATTTTGAATCTGTAGTGTTTTGATGGTTGATTTTGAGGAGATTTTGTTTTCATTGATGTTCATAAATTTTTAGGAAGAACGACTGTTTAAGAGAATTCTGCTTGATGTTTCGATTTGTACTGAATTTTTAATTTGAATTCTTCCCTAATTCGATTCTACTATGACATACACGGACTTATCGAATAACCTATGCACACTGGAATTGGAGGTGACGAGCAGTTTCTATTGCTGCTTGTCACTGCTCAGCGCAATAATTTCTTTTATTTATTCACCATTACTATCTTTAAATAATGTGAAAATCTGTAAGATGGGCATTGGAATTCGTAGATGTAACATTTAACACTGATTTGAGTTGCTCAAACTTATTGATGTTTTATTCCACTAGATAGATGGAAAACATCCTGTATCATTCAAAATTACAGAATCGAATTATATTAGTAACCATAGATCTTCGCATCTTCTGGTTCAAAATTACTAGAACTGAATTACATTAGTCCATAGACCTTCTCATCTTCTGGTTGATTTATCATCTCTGGCTGTGCCAAGATGTCCTCATTGATTCATTCCCTGTGCTTAGTTCAGTGTCTCGGATAACTCTGTTCTGCTCTCTTTGTGTTGCTTATTGTATTTGACTTATGTATATGCGGACTGTTATAATCCGAAATGAGAAATTCTTACCATATATGCCCTATATCGATCTTTCTCCAGCATCCCTTACCAAATATTTATGTAGTCCTTTATTTATTTATTTACTTTTAAAGTCATGTTATGCATGGAAAATTGTAAATGCACGGAAAATTGTAAATGCACCTACTCGCTGTACCTTTTCCACCTCAATTTTACTGATCATATTTTATTTTTTACATTTTGGTTAGAGGAATTTCTCTACTTTACGCTATAATGAACAAATCAAGTGGCTACTGATCATGACTACCTCATTTGCAAAGATACGATGAAGGTCAAAAACATTTCCTCATCATATGGGTTACATTAGGTTTGACCTATATTTATTTGATGTAAAATATGTCTGTATGTACAATTTAGAACTGTTTACTGGTAAAAGCTGTTGTGTTTATAGCTGTAAAAAATAAAAATAAAAAAATTAGAACAACATGGCCAGTAGGCTAGTTCGTTTTGCTTGAAATGTGCTTGAATCTGAGACTGAGATGGGTTATTCATTTACTCAAAACACCTTTTAACACTTCTTTTAAATGAGCTTATCAAGCATCTTATTCTGGGCTCTAGGATATTGGCTAATATTTCAGATCGATGCTTATGGTTTTTTTTTTTTTTTTTTTTTTTTACTGAATTACAGCACAGAACAGAACCCTAATGAATACTGAAAGGGCGGCCTTTTAATTGTTCAATCATATCTTGGAAAAGCTTTGAAGTGAGTCAATCTCAAGCTTGAGTGCTCAATTTGTCTTAGGAAGCTTGTCCTTTGAAGTACTAAAGAAGGGGGTATGTCGGGCACAGGGGCATTGCTATCCGGTTCCATAACCTATAAGTAACCTGTAATGTATAGGATGGTTTATACAAACACAAATGAGTAGCTATTCTTTCGCTGATGATTGTATTTGATCCTTCTTTCTATTGTCTATAGCATATAAACTGATGGTCCTTTGTTAGTGTTGAGATATCTTTCATTTTTAACAATCTTTCTTCCTTTCTAAATTTGACATACTCAGAGCATGGTTTGAAATATTTGTGAAGAATCAAAGCTGGGAATACATTTATGCCCTTAAAATTTTTTTATTTTGCTATATGTCTTCTCAGATTCTATCATGTCTGTCAAGTCAATGGTTGCTATCTTTACGTGGATTGGGTTTTTACCAGAGAAAGCCCCCTGTTTTACCATTTTTGTTTGTGATTGCAGTCTGGGATGTGACAATTTACATCAACTCTTTAGATGATTTTTCAACAAATGTTTGAGCTGTTATTGGTAGTTGCAATTTTGTTTGCGCATGCATTATTCGACACTGACTTGTTATCTAATCTTACTTCAAACCATTGCCATTGGGACCTTCAGCAAGCTATGACTTAAGGACAATCAGACTTGCTCCTTTCATTAGTTAAGATTGTACATTTAATTCCTTCTATATGTGATTTTAATTTTTCATGAACTCCTATTTCTTGTTTTCTTTGTTCACAAGAGCCTCCTGCTTTTGACACTAAATGCTGTTTTACTGTGGATTTATGGAAGATATTGACATGGTGCGGTGTTA
This sequence comes from Vitellaria paradoxa, assembly GCA_019916065.1. Classification (NCBI taxonomy): domain Eukaryota; kingdom Viridiplantae; phylum Streptophyta; class Magnoliopsida; order Ericales; family Sapotaceae; genus Vitellaria; species Vitellaria paradoxa. Next base: position 54,753,325 of record CM034235.1, on the reverse strand, counting down.
CAAGAATATTGTTCCACATGTTGTGTATGATTGTAGCTTTCATGATAAAGATGTTGTCGTGTGCATATATGATGCCTTCTCCAACTCTGAAGATTCCTGATAGTTGTTTTAATTCTCCTTCATCACAGCATCTTCTTTGATTTGCCATTGCAAAAGGTGAAATATCCTCATCATGAAGGAGATTGACAAGAAGAAAATTACAAACATTCATCAAATAAAACGTTCGGGAAGATCTGAAAGAAGAGACCGTAAACTGCCAAAAGACAATGCCCACAAAATTTTGAATGCCAAAGAAACTGAATCTAAAGCTTCGTCTGCTAAACCAGATTCTGACATATTAGTAAGTGATCCAAACATTGGCACAGAGCCCTATGAAGTTTACCAAAGCATGGTTATACATTATGTGGATGATGTTAGCAGGTTTGAGGGGGCATCTCAAGATTCAAACACCGCTGAAATGTTTGACAAAGAGAGTAAGGATCAATTAAATGATAAATCTAATGTTTTGGGGAAAAAATCAAAGCATGGGAATGAAGAAGGATCAGATTCTGAGACAATAAAAAATTCATCATCATCTCAAGGGGATGCTAAAACAGCCGAGCATTGGAAAGTGGAAAGTCCAACAGTTTCAAAAAAGCTCACAAAAAGGGATTTCGCTGAAGGTCAGTCCCATGCTTCGAGAGTGAAATCTGATCGGGGAACAAATCATTTGCAGATCAAGTCATTACACAGCTCTGCAAAAAAAGCCACAAAATCCAATAAAGGACCTTGTAAAGGAACCACAAAAGATAAGTCCAATAAAAACTTAGAAAATATGAAATTTCCTCCAAAACCTTCGTCAGAATCCTTTGAAGGTGTTGACAAGAAGCCTCTTGAGGATGTAAGGGAAATGGATGTTTTGGATGAGACCTCAAATAGAGCTCAGAGTATTGGAAGCGACGATGAAACAGTCAATAATGAGGAAAACAGTGAGCATAAAGACCACACTGATTTCAATCAAAAGATTAAAGAAATGGAAACCAGAATTGAAAAGCTTGAAGAGGAGCTCAGAGAGGTGGCTGCACTTGAAATTTCACTCTATTCTATTGTGCCAGAGCATGGTACTTCAGCACATAAGGTGCAGACACCAGCGCGGCGCATTTCTAGACTCTATATTCATGCTTGCAAGTACTGGTCGCAAGACAAGCGGGCCACGGTTGCAAGAAACACTGTGTCAGGACTTATTTTGGTTGCCAAGTCGTGCGGTAATGAAGTTCCAAGGTATTTAAGTAATCTTTTTGCCTTAAAGAATTTTAGAACTTGTTTTATTTAATTCAGACTAATATATTTCTTTTCCATTTCGTTGATTAAGGTTGACTTTCTGGTTGTCAAACATTGTGGCATTGAGGGAAATTATCTCTCAAGCATTCGGCAATTCTTGTACCTCAAGTTCCGTCTTAAAGATTTTTGCATTAAATGGATGTAGAGAAAAAACTGAAGGGAAGTCTTCATCACTAAGTTGGAGGATTAGTTCTGACACTGGACAGGCTAATAATCATGGTTTTATTCAGTTTGTTGATGACTGGCAGGAGACAAGAACATTCACAGCTGCACTAGAGAAAGTCGAATCCTGGATTTTCTCTAGGATAGTTGAGTCAATATGGTGGCAGGTAAAGCACATTAACAGGCCATTGTGATAGAAGTGAAATACAGTCTTTTGCCAAAAACAAATTAGTTTTCGGTCTCATATACAACTTTCTTATTGAAGTGGCTTTGATATTCTTTCCTAACTGATGCTAACTTATTGGTGGTCACAGACCTTAACTCCTAATATGCAATCTTCAGTTGAGGATTTGAATAACAATAAAAGCCTTGGAAGGTTATTGGGACCTGCCTTGGGGGACCAGCAGCAAGGCAGCTTTTCAATTAGCCTTTGGAAAAATGCTTTCCAAGATGCTTTTAAGAGACTCTGTCCAGTTCTTGCAGGAGGGCAAAAATGTGGTTGCTTGCCAGTTCTGGCAAGAATGGTATGTAATTATGAACATGTTCACCATTCATCTACAGCTTCATTATATATGTATATATATTTTTTTTCCTTCAGCAGCATCTGACCTATTTCAGCATTTGTTACTTCAGTGTTTAATTAGATCTTATATCTATGATTAGGTCATGGAACAGTGTAGTAAGAGACTAGATGTGGCCATGTTCAATGCTATTCTGCGTGAGTCAGCCCACCAAATCCCAACTGATCCTGTATCAGATCCTATAGTTGATTCCAAGGTTTTGCCAGTTCCAGCTGGTGATTTGAGCTTTGGATCTGGTGCACAACTCAAAAATTATGTATGTATTATCTTCCCTTCACTTCTAATGGAAACAAACAAACAATATTCACTTCAATTTCACTTTGCTTGTGTAGTTTGTTAGTGTGCACGTAATAGATGTTCACTATCTTATCCCCCAATAATCTAGTCCTTTGCCAGCCAGTTGGGGAGAGCAGAGAAATCTGGGCTTGATTATTTTCCATTTTCTGAAAAGCCATTATGGAGATTAGCTAGAATGGAAATTGCTATTTTTATGGGAATCCATCAGCTCCCGGGGAAAAATGCTGCGTGCATTTCCTAATGTCTTTAAGAAAATTTTATTTTTCTTTAACCAGAAAACATGACATACTTAGGTTACATATATATTTTTTTTTCTAGAACATTTGACAGCATCTAGACAGAGATCAACTTTATCAGCGTTATATATTTTAATGCGAGTGAGCACGCGCACTGATTTAAGTACATACCTCAAGGTCTGAATGACTTCGAGATGAGCAAATGGATTCTTCCAAGGAATTTATTTCATGGAGGAGGAAATGAATTTTTGATGGCAATGTCCATAATTTTCATTTGAACTCTTTCTGATGCATACCATTTCACAGTAGGTTAGAAGGGGAACCGGTAGTAGTTTCCTTTTCTCCACTTGTGTCCCAATTTGAGGTAAGACGCATTACTGCAGCTATAGTTTTTGAGGTCAATATGACACAGAACGGTTTCTACATAGTTTCTTGGCTAAATTTCACTTTGTTTATCTGAGGACTTGGGATCATTTTTTTTTTTTTTCAAAAGAATTGCAGGTACTTCTAATTAGTTATAACCTCTCTTCACGATAATTATTTTGCCCTTGCACTCCCACTGTTAACTTTTCAAATTTTATGCACAAAATGATCAATGAGGGAAACATTATAACTAATTAAAACTTCAAAGTACATTAATTATTGCAAAAAAAAAAAAATCAAGCGTCATTTCATGTAAAGCTCAAGGGGCGAAAGTGAAATTTGCCTAGTTTCTAAGATAAAAACATTTTCTATGGCTTTTATAGGTAAACTTTGTGTCTCAAATATTGTTGTCAGCGTTCCCCTATTGATAGGCACCAAGATACATGATAAGCTTCAGTCTCAAATATGTGTCTTTGCTTTTATGATTTACTAAAAAGATACTAATCTCTCTCTAGGTGAGCAATTGGTCTAGATGGCTTAATGAACTCCTTGGCGTCGATGCTGGTGATAGCAATATGGATGGCGACAAGCGGGGTGGGGACTCTGAAACAAAACACTTTCATCTTCTCAGTGACCTGAGTGATCTTTTAATGCTTCCGAAAGACATGCTCATGGACCGATCAATCAGGATGGAGGTTCACCTTATAATTTCACAACATTGACGTTAAAAGATGCATATATAAATGTTCGCCTGGCATAATTATAATGTTACTGTTTCATTGTGATTTGTAGGTCTGCCCATCTATTAGTCTTCCCTTGGTTAAACGAATACTCTGCAACTTCACTCCAGATGAGTTCTGCCCAGATCCTGTCCCAGGCGCTGTTTTAGAGGCTTTAAATGCTGAGGTATGGTTTCTATTTCCTCTCAATTAAATATCGTCAATTTCTGCAACCAGGATAGTAAGAATAGCAGTTAATGATGGGATCTGACACAAATTTCCATTCAAGCCTCGAACGTAGTTAATGAACTGTGAAAATATCATGCTAGGCCATTAGATTGGAAATGGTGCGAGAGAATTTTGATGCATGGATTTTTGTCTGTTCAGTGTATCATAGGGCGGAGATTATCGGGAAACTCTGCTATCAGCTTCCCTTATAGTGCTGCCCCGGTTGTCTACACACCACCTTCGCCTGCCAACGTGGCAGAGAAAGTTGCAGAGGCAGGAGAGAAATCTCAATTGGCTAGAAATACATCTGCCATACAGAACAAAGGATATAGCAGTGATGAAGAGTTGGAGAAGCTGGAATCCCCTCTGGCATCCATCATTGACAAGTTTCCATCATCTCCAATGGCTGTGTCAAATGGAAATGGAAAACACAAGCACCAACCGAGTAGCATTGGCGGAAATGCTAGGTATGAATTCCTCCGTGAAGTTTGGTTAGCATGAATGATACCAAAAAATTCTACATATATAGCAGTTCTTTCTGTAGATAGAAGGCATAGTTTCAAATAATGGTAACAGTTGGCATAACGGTTATAAATATAACATAATAGTCATTACGGAACAAATTATAACAAAACCAAAAACATTTAAAACTATCGCGTAAGTCGTTATTTTTAAATATCATTAAAAATTTTGTAAAACCGTTATATAAGCCGTTATTCTTAAATATTCTTAGAAAGATTGTCCATAATAGTAAGCTTTCTTATATATCGTTATACTTTTTTCAATTATGAGTTGCACTCCAGAAACTCTATTGTATTCCAGTTTTTTAAGAAAGTCTAATCTCTTTTTAGAAAAATCCACACGTTATTGTTGAAAATGCTTATACAACTGAACTTGTTATTCGGCACTTGCATTCCTATTTTGCCTTACAAGTAATTTTTGGGGGAATAACTGTGGCCATATTGTAGTTTGGAAGGGCAGCTATGTAAGTACATGCAGGGCTATGAAACAAGCCAATTAATTTATCTTGACTTGTGATGGCATTGCTATAAGTTGGTTCCAGATCAATTTCTTTTATAAACAAGTTGAATTGAAATATATTTTAGAGGCCATCAAAATATTCTCATTTTTTAAAGATCTGTCTCATTTCAAGAATAGCTCAAAAACCTGTTGCTGAGCTCAATGTATAGTCCGATTAAAGATTATACCAACGTTCCATAAGCGAATGTAGCCAGTTAATCAGTTACTCGTCTCATCACGTCCCTTTATTTGGCTGCAAAAAGAGAGGTTCAGGAAAAAGAATTGAACCTGTAGTGCATTTTTACTATAAGATCATATAATAATTATATTAATCGTTGAATTCAATGAAAATGTACTACAACCTCGCTTATCCTCCGAAAAAAATTTTCAGCTGCACTGTAATCACAAATGACTATTAACTTCAAAATTCTAATAATAGACTAATCTGACTATTACCATGCAAAGACAAATGCAACTCAACGAGATTATAATTTTATATGCTATTAGAATGATTTTCCCCCTAATTCATTAATTTTTTATTTTTTATTTTATTATATTATTATTATTTTTTTTTTTTTTTTTTTTTTTGCATTTAAATTTCGTTCACTACAAGGTAAAATGTTATCAAAAATCTAATTTTTCAAAAAATAAGTGAAATAATTTTTCAAAAAATATGCACCTCCATCTCGAACTTTCGCAATGTATGAAAATCATTAAACATATATAGTAATATATAGATTAATTAATCACACCACCGTCATAAGAAGTCTAACAAAATCTTCATAAAAATCGATTAACCAGAGTAAAATCACTCTATAGAACCAATTTATTGTCATATACCGAAAGCAAGATAAACTAGAAATGACCAAATTTCTGAAACCCACAAGAAAATGTTGACGAAAGTTATTAGTTTTCACGAAGCTGGATGATCAGATTCTCCAGTTGGAACAGAAGCTTAACTCGGTTCAATCCTTCTTGGGGATTTTCGAACCCCCCATATATTCTGGACAGTTCAAGCCTCCTCTTTCTCCCTCCGAAATTAGCCCTTTGATCGGAGACTCCTTGCTGGTGAAGCCCTGGAAGTAGTCTCCGACAGTCTCTGCAATTGTTGCATCGGAATTAGGGTTTCTGCCGCCAGTAAATCCGCCATTATAGCCATAATTTATACGAGTTGGGTGGTTTGTAGGTAATTTGGCAGCCGCTGCAATTGTCGAATCTATGAATTTGTTCCCAGTGCCTGTGAATCCTTGGTTCCAGCCATCAGTTGAATTTCCAACGGCTTTGCTTTGCCCATACTCCCCAATCATGTTCTGGAGGAGAGTAGACTAGTCAGGTTTGTTTAGGGTAAAAAAAAATGAGATAAATTGAAAGTTTGTAATGCGTGTAGTAAAAGAAAAAAAATTAATGTGATATAAATTTAACAGAGATTTATAAAATTTTTTTTGTTATTTTTTAACAAATCAAACGATACCTTAGTTTGTATAATTTAGAATTGACAGTTTAAATTGAACGCTTACTCAATCGTGAACTATGTTAAAAACTCATTTAAAATTGGTTCGTTATATAAGCAAACTAAACTCGAATCATTCGAATCTAATTTATAACTCTGAGTTTAGTTTGTCAAGGTTAAATCTATATAAAATAATTAAATTATTAGAGCTCAAATTAGTTAAAGATTAATTTAAAATCCTAACAATATTAATATAATTTTTAAACTAAATTTAAACAATTCGCGACTCGACGCATTTGCAATACTAAATCTAGGTCATTAATTCATCTTGTAGGTCGCTGATAAATGATTCGTCCACATGAGTAAGCCTCAAAAATATCGGGTAAGTTTCAATATGAGCCCCACTTAGATGATTTACATCTAGTAGATCTCAAATTGATGACTCATCCATTTAAGTGCGGCTAAAAAACATGTGCTAGGTCTTCATGTGAGCTCAATCATATGAATAACTTAAATTGTGTAGTTATAAAGGGAGAGTGAGATTAACTTCATACAAATAAGACTCAAATTAATGACTCGTATATTTGAACGAGACTCAAAAAATTTTGACAGGTGTCAATGTGAGTTTCACTAATATAAGAACAAATTGAATTGTTTACAAATTATTTTATTTTGACTCGATCTCAGTTCATGAGTAAAATAAATTTAAATTAAACTTGATTTGTGATTCATTTAAATTCAATCTCAAACTCAAGTCTAGAATAATTTGGTTCAAAATTTCACGAGCTGCCTAAATATGTTTTTAATATTATTTATATATTTTTAATAATATTTTTATTATATTTTTAATAATATTTTATTTATTATTTTTTAAACTAAAACGATATCATTTTAATTTAATCGAATTATTCGTAAATCAAACGAATTTAAATTTTTCTTTATCGAATCGGGCTTGAGCTTACATAAAAATTAAACTAAGCTGAAGCTCTGTATAAAAAGTTAATTAAAATCAAGTTTGAGCAAGTTAAAATTCAGTTCAATTTGACTTGTTTTCATCCCTATACGGTAGTTGTAAGCATAGAGGTCCTCTTAAAAAAGAAATAAAAATAAAATAAAGGAAAGTAGGGTTTCGATGCAAGACCTGGCTGAGAATTTTGTTCTGATCATCATCACGACTCTGGAAACCTTTGTTTTGTGAGGATGGTAGGATAAAACAATCATCATAAAATGCTGATGAGGATGGACAGTCCCCCCAATTCCCAGAAAAGTTGTTGTCTTCGTAGCACGGCAGTGTTTTCGAATTCCCCTCCCCAGTAACATTTTCGGAATTTTTGTCATCGCTGGTCTTCTTCCCAATTCCGGAAAAGAAGTCATCTTGAGAAACCTGGGCCCAGTTAATAAAATCGTCGAGCAGATCTTCTTCATCACTGAATTTAATCATGTGGTTCGGATCATTAAACTGGGAGGCCTCCTGATTCTGTTGATCAGTTTGTTGTGACATTCCTTCAGTGCCATGGCTACCACCAGCATTGCCATCACCATTATGAAGCCTTTTTGCAGTGCCAATCAACCCAGTAGCATGGGCAGTCTCTTGTGTGGTGTTTGAGACTTTACAAGGAATGAGGTTACAATATCGATCAGTTGTCTCAAAAATATTGAAGCACAGTAATACGGATTTTTTTTTCCTTAAACGAAGCAAAACACAATTCAAGAAATTAAACTATAATTTGGATGCTAATATGTTTCATGAATCAGAATGGAAATGTCAAACTAGCCTCAAGAATTGTTTTGTTTAGTTGATTTTTGACGTACTAACTGAAATGTTCCTCTTTATCGGTTTACAAAATGCAATGCTCTAAGATTCGATATGGTATTTATAAAAATTTTATAAAGCACAAAATTCTTTGTAACACGTTACTTGACAAAACTTTTCTCAATAATTAAATGCCAATTTCTAAATAAGTGTGTTTAGGATTTGCTTATTTTTTTATTTATTTTCTGTTTCTTTTTTTTAAGAAAATTAAAACAAGGGGAAAACAGACCAATTAAGAAATTATTTTTTAAAAATTATATTTGACAAAAAATAGAAAACAAAAATGCTAAAAAATTATTTTTCTTTTTTTTTAAAAGAAAAAGGAAACATAAAATGCTCTCCAAACCAAATGCACCTACTCTTTCTATTCATATTATCATTTCATTCCCAAAGGTACATTCATATATACTAGACATGCACTAGCAAGGCACACCAATATTAGAATTTATTTGTCATTTCGGTTGTCATTTCAATTAACAACCAAATATATATAGTATTCAGTGATAAAAACAAATTACTCACAACGTAAAATTCTATCTCTAATCCTGTGTAACTATAATTTGTGTGTGTGTGTATATGTGTGTGTCATTAAATAATTTTTTTTACTTTTAATGACAAATTGTTTTATTACTAAAATTGACAGATAAATTATAGTTTTATGTTATGCATGCATTCAAAGTCAGTACTAATTGTCACCTTTGAAGTCTTGAGGATTCCCTAACATCCCTTTCCATCTCTCCTCGTCATATTTTTTGGTTATCCTAGAAACCCCACGGTGAGTTGAGGTGCCCTTGGAGATGTCTTTATTCTTGCTGGAATTTGACAAACCATAAACATCACAGTTTGAAAAAAAATATATATATATATATAGAGAGAGAGAGAGAGAGAGAGAGAGAGAGAAAGAGAGAGAGAGATGATTCCAAACCCGTGAAAGGAGAGTTACTGTCCAAATATCCAGATAATGCAACAACGTATGTACAAAGAACTTAAAACATGTTACCGTATACATCATCAGGTATTGGCATTTACAAAGGCACATTATAGTCGCATACTCAGGCTTCATTCTGTAACGCTGCAGAAAGTCTTTCTTTTTCATATCCTTTTTTTCATCTTATAGGACCGTAATTTTACGCAAATTTGATAGTGTTTTTTTTTTTTGGGGGGGGGGGGGGACTTTTGATAACTTCTAAGCATATTGTTCAAATTTATGAAAAAAAAATGATTCAAACTGGAAAATCCATGTGCAGATGAATGAAAAAAAATAAAAACTTCTTTTGCCCCGCACGTCGATTCTCTTATTTTGTATAACTTTTTTTTTATATTTTTTTTGTAATTGCGGATGATATACCTAAAAACTACTAAAAACGATAATAAAATTAAAATTTAGTAAAAAGTTATATATATATATATATATATATATATAATGACTTATTCTATGTTACTAAACAAATACGCACTTCAATCTGAGTGAACAATGATAATCACATTAGTTCTTACTGTAGTTTTTATAATATTAATATAACGATCAACTTTTTATATTTATGGTCAAGTTTTACTTTGGTCTTTTATTAATAATTATTAAGAAAATATGATTAAAATGTTACGGGTCCATCATATGTGATCAATTTGTAATATTTTTTGTTGATAAATTTGACGAGAATAAACTAGTATAATTACAACTATAAAATTTAAAGTGAGAAGAGATGTAAATTGTAAAAATTGTTGCTAAAATTTATTGTAGTTTTTACATTTGAGTAATACATATCTAAATCATGTCTACATAAATTTTTCTCCCAATTAACTCTCTGATTAACCAAATTGTTAATATCCACTTCAGGGGATGGATTCATGAGTTCAAATGCCATGCAAAGCACGAAAAAGCCACCCAAGTATGCTTCACGAAAGCCCAATATATATGTATATATATGCTGGATTACTTAAAACCTTACATTTTAAGGGCTGTGCAATATTCATCCTTAGACACTTCCTTTATTTCATCCTCGCTGTCGCGTGGCTGCTAAGACAAAAGTTCAGTGAAACTTTAGTTGCCAAATCATGAACAAACCAAGACTCAGATAATATAACAGCCAAGCCATGCCCAATTTAGAATATGTTGATGAAGGAAATCAAACTTACATGGAAATTTTTATTAAATGGCTTGTTTTGGAGTTGTGCACTTTCTATATCATAATCCCAGATAGGCTCCTTTTTGCACTTAAATAATCCACTTACTGGCACACCTGAAAATATAGATAAGTAAAAATGATTAAGGAACTGTTATGTTTGAAGAAGGTATACTGAAACAATTTCATTTTCAGTATATATATATTTATCTTTTTTGCTAAAATGTCCTACTTAATTACTATAATATATATTTTATGTTGCAACATTATTCTAAACACCCTATTAGAGTCGTGGCTCATACTCATTATACTCAAACACTTGTTTATTCGGGCTCACATTAGTTCACGGGAATGTAAAGAAGGTTGGGGTTGGAGGGCACATGTGACTTAATCCCACGGTACAATGTTGCGGTACAATAACTCACTGGGAGCTACTAAAACTTGCTAGCAAAAGCCAAGAAGTGTCATACACATGAAAATCACTGGATGACCGTTAGGTGTCGTTGGGTATTATAGAAAGTACAGTATTATAAAGAGTGCTTGCTAAGAAGGTTTTTAAAAAGAATAGAAACACGGTACTACAGTAGAATTGTTCTCTGAGAAGCTTGTTCTAGTGAGTAGCAATCTTATATTTTTAGAACTGTTTTAAAGTCTGTTTTTTAATAATTCTCTTTTTTTTATAAAATATATATATACATAAGAAACGAATTGTACATGCATACTAATCTCGTATTAGAATTTTTAGAGCTAAGTTAAAAATAAGATGATAGAGTTTCTCTAATAGTTTATTTAAAGTTATTTTATATCCTTGTAATTCATTACTCTATTATTGGTATTCATAATGAAAACCAAATCTTAATGTACCCCAGACATATTACTAAATCATGTTAGTCTTGTGTTTCTTTACGAGGTTGTTTTCTTATGCATTTATTTTGCTATTTTTTTACTTCTGTGTTGCATAAAATGATATTTCACAAAACACATCCCTAGCACATGCTTTCTTATGGATACCTAATGCTTTTGTCCTGCCAAAACCTTCTAAAACTGCTAGTGGCTAGTGCTTGACCGGGAGTACAAGAGGAGGTGGGTTTGGATTTGTCATCCATGAAGACAGTCTCGTATGTTCAGTGTTTTTAGTTTGCGCAAAATTATTTTGGACAGAAAGGGACACAATATATTTGAATAGTCCAAGGTTTTAATTAATCGGATCATTTCATATAGGTTTCATTCTATTAGAGCTTAGGTTCGGTATGGTTCAATTGTTGGTCTCGAAATTTCAATCCCCCACTCTAATATAGTACCTTTGATTATGAGAATAGTAACATGATAAGATAATATAAGAGAACGAATATAACATGAAATTAATTTTTGAGTAAAATAAGTTTTTGTGCTATTTTTATTATTCTATATTGTTAATTTACTGAGACATCAATAATGAAATCCTAAAAATTACTATACAAGATTAATACCAACATAAACTACTTATATATATAGCTTGAAAATATACATATAATATAATATAATATAATATAATATATATATATATATTAACCTTGAAGTTATGGATAACATGCATTGTATGAACAAAAACAAAAAAAATAAAAATGAAAGGTGCAATAGAGAGTAAAAGCAAGCAGTAATATTGGAAACCTGATTTTCCTTTTCGCTGATTGATAGGACTAGGTGTACTCCTTCTAAATGTTTCCAGATTTCCGAGATAGCTGTAATATTTTTGTTTCATCAGAAAAGAGTGCATATAGATTTCATGTATAAATATATATATATATAGTAAGAAAAAAGAGTAGACACGTTCCTGCTAAGACTGGGATACTTGGAGGATTGGTCAATGAGAGGTTGGTAATTCTGTAAAGGGACTTTATTGGTCTCTGGCCTTTTACCATTCCCTCCACCATTGCAGCCACCGTTGACATCATTAGGACTAATAACAAAGATTTGATAGTATGAGAAAACAATTGAAAGAAATATATGTATACATATGTATGTATGTGTATAGATGTCAACCTTGTGAGCACTGGGGGAGCTGACTTTACTGGGTTATCACTGGGCATTCCTTCTGCAGTGCTAGTAGTGCTATTATTACCTTCGCTTTTTTTGAGATTAGCACAATAACGAAGCCCCATGGCGTACACATAGTGAAGTGAATAATCATCAACTGGTTCAGAAATTTTGAGGAAAGGGTTTTCCAATTGTGGAGCACCATTTTCGGAAGCATTTACGTTTGTGTTGCACTCATTAAGTGAACTCTGTCCGTTCTTAGAATTGCTTTCATGGTCTTTTGTACCATCACCCGCAGTGATGTTCGAATCCATGTGCAGCTTAAAATTGCAAAAACCTGTAATGCATAAATAAATTCAACCATCAGGTTAAAAAGTAAATTGAGATTGATGAATGATAAAACTAATTGTCCATTTGGAGCACCATAAAGCACTCAAAAAAAAAATTATTAAATTAGAGAAAGTTTGGTGTGGTGCTAAAAAAGTTAAAAAGAAAGTTAAGATTTTTAGTGTGAAAAAAATTTGAAATATTTCAAAAAATTTCGAAAAAATTTTTCTTAAAAATTTGTTATACTCCAAATGGTTACTAAATGTTTGCCCCTCTCTCGTAAGAGTGTTTATGGATTAGGTTGGATTAAATCGGATCAAATTTAAAAATATATTAATTCAAGGATCAAACTAAAGTCACCGGATTAATATTTTCCAAATGTAGAACTGAATCTCCAAACTAATTCGATCCAAATTGATTTTGTAGGTTCAATCTTCAATTCTTTTTGGGATTTTGTGCATCCCTACTCTCGGAGATGCTCAAATACACAAATAATTTATGTCCACAGGTGATTATTGCATCGGCACATGACAAATTTGAGTGAGAAGTTATTTAAGTAAGAATTCTTATATTTTGAAAGAGTAGAGTTATTTTTTCAAAAATTAGAAACGACACACATTACGTATTAACATAAATACATAAAACTAAATATGCATAAAAAGATTTTTAAAATTTTGAGGGTTCACCTGCCCTCCGAGTCTACATTGGATTGGCAGGAGACAACGGTTAAACAAAAAAAAAAATTAAAAAAATAAAGAAAAAAACAAAACAAAAAGGATATAAAATTTCCAATTATATAAAAACCATACGCAGGTTCCCCATATCTCTACGACATTTGAATTACATTAGAAAGGCATAAAACTAGAGATGGGTATGGGGCGGGTTGGAGACGGGTACACGTATCCCCATACTCAATTCCCAAACTAAAATCAATTCCCATATCTTACCCGATCTCCACTGGGAATTTATTTTTACCACCCATCCCCAACCCACACAGGGAATGGGAATCTCCGTGGGGAAACGGGTACCTGAATTGAAAAAAAATATAAAAATACAAAATTTCTAAAATATGACATATTTAAAAAATAAAAAAATATCATATATACATATTTAGAAAGCACTTATTAGGTTTCTATTTTCCTACCACGTTAATAGATTTTATGGTTCAAGATAGGAAAAGTAAATAAAAAAACATTCATAATTGGTCTATCTCAATTTATAGTTTCTTTGTAAATTGGAAAACAAAGTAATTTAATAGGAAATTGATAGATAAAGAAACTCAAAATCTTAATTTTCTACCTTACTGAGAAATCTGTAGTAACAAATATACTAAAAAATTAAATATATATATATATATACAAGAAAATATGGGGAGGGTCAGGGAACGGGTAGGGTAGGGTACAGGGTAGGGACAGGCTCATACCCGTGCCCTACCCGATCCTCAAAGTTTTTTCAAAAATGCCCCCATACCCTATCCGATCCTCAAAAAATCTCCGAATCCCCTACCCATTTGGGGCGGAGATCCAGTAGGGTATGAACAGGTCGGCCAAGATGACCATCCCTACATAAAACAATTAATTAGCGGGATAAATAAGAAATTAAAAAAAATAAAACTAGATAACTTATAATTAATTTGGTGGTGGAGGCGTTGTTTTGTGTACTTTCAGATTGTTTGGTGGTAGTTTTTAGTGTGATTTTTGAATCACTAGAGATTTTCAAATTTTAAATCAAGATTGTGTACATAAATTGATCTCCCTGATTGTACTAATAATACCTAATTAGTCAATTATATTTTAAAAATAATCAAAATCAGATTAACTGAATAAAAATTAGATCAGGTGGTGGTGGTGTGGTTTGGTGAATTATATTTAAAGAATAATCTAGATCAGATTAGTCCAATAAAAATTAAAAGAGTGTTTGGATTCTCAAAAAATACTCAAAAATTCTAATTTTTATTAATTTTTTTCAATTAAATTTTGTTACTTATTACATTTACACTAACTTATATTTTTTTAGAGGACAAACCAAACACCACCTAAATCACTGAGGTGCTTTTGGAGTGCAAAATCATCCCAGGGTCCTGAATTATTTTCGTAAAGCGTTCATTCTGATGGGAGATCTACGTTTGATCTGCTCACGAGAACATTTCAGGATCCATGAATTCCCACCCCACAACCACATGTCCTTAACTTGGTGGTGTTGTTACGCAGTTTTCTGCATCAAAAGACATTTCCAAAATTTAAATCATGTTTTTTTTTTTTTTTTTGGTAAATAAAATTTAAATCATGTCTTCACACACACAGATAGACCTATGTGATTGTACTAATGGAATCAAAGTCCTCAATTATAGTCAAAAGAGTAATAATCAAGAACAGACCATGATGATGACCATCTGATTATTTCTATTAAATGATCTCCCAACATTCATCATATCATTATCAATTTATGATTATCAAAATTCTCATGACTCCTATTGAGTAAATGATATCAAACTTGTTTTTTTTTTTTTTTTTTTTTTTATTATTGTTGGGGGGGGGGGGGTGGGGAAAGCATTTTAGTCCATACCAACCCAAGTGCAGGTCAATTAGGGGCTGGGGAAGCAACGAAATCCTTGTCTCTCCTCCAAACAGAACGCTGCTGAAACCTGAAAGTTGATAAAAACAACACAAGGTGGTAGAAAAAGGTGAGTCACTTTGCCTGCTAAAGGAATTGTAGAGAGCAGAAATAGAAGCAAAAAACAAGATCAAGAAATGGGAATGGAGAGACAAATTACAAAACTTACTCTCTTACTCTAAAGGGAAGTCATCTCTCTCTCTCTCTCTCTCTCTCTCTCTCTCTCTATATTTCATGCCTGAATACTGATGCTGCAATTCCATATATACACAAATTGCGTTTGACGCCATAATTAATTAACCAAATTTTATTTTCATAAGAAGGTTTACTTTGGCAAGTAATTAAATGTGAGGTTTGTTGAGCACTTAATAGGGACGACCCACTATAGATATTCTAATAAAAAGCAATCCCCCCGGTTAATTGTCAGAGCTAATTATGGTTAAGAAATTAATATTTACTTTCCCCTTACATTTTATTTTCAATTTCATTTCATCCCATATATTTTAAATCATAATACTTTTCCCTCTAACAATTTTAATTCAATTTTATTTTAATCTTTTCGTTAAAATTATTGACAAGGAATGCCAAGTGTCTAGCATCAGAGATAAAGTTAGACTCTGACACTAGGGGGCCACGGCTCCTTAAATTTAAAAAAAAAAAATTGTATATATCATATAGAGTATTTGTAAATATATTATTTTTTTAAATATGGCCACCCAACTTTTTTTACTTTGGATCATTAATAACATATAAAACTTAATCTTGAGTTGGGTCATTTATAATTTAACCTATAATTTTTTAGAGAATGAGATTTATATATTTGCTTGATTTTTTTTAGCGCATGGCTATATTGTTTGTTAAAAACCTTCAAATAAACTACTTAATTCTAAGATTACATTTTTAACGTTGAAGAAGAAATGTTAAAATTTATAAGAATTGGCTCTCTTTATATACTAAATTTCTGGTTCCGTCCCTGTCTAGTATGAAAAAACACATGGTATTTTTTGTTTTTTTTTTTTTTTTTTTTCATTATAGTCAGTGGAAAGGATAAAATAAAACTGAATTAAAAGTACAACAAGAAAATATTATAAGTTAAAATATAAGGGACACAAGTGAGATTGTAGGAAAATTGTAGGGGTACTTAGTGCAATTTACCATAAAATTTACTACTAATTTCGCAATTTGTCCCTTAATCCATTAAATATTCCCATTTTATCTTTTGTATTTTTAAATTTCTTGATAGAATTCGTCTTAATTTCCCATATTAATTAGGGCTAATTGTCATAATTTTTAAATCTATATGAAACATTTCAGCCCCTGATTCATTAATTGTTATTTATTCTTTTTTCTCGTTGTCAACAACTCTTTTTGTTGTTTTTAAACTTGATTTGGGTACCCCAAAAAATCCATTTTTTTTTAATTCTTTTCGTTCTACATGAATTTTTCAACAAAATTTAAAATTATTTTTTTGTTTATTGGTAGTTTTAGGCGTATAATTCACATTCGTCAAAATCAATTGCAAAAAAAAAGATACTTCTAAATATAAAAATTCATGTGTGGGTTAAAAAAAAGCTAATTTTTTTTTTAAATTAGTTTTTTAAAGGCACTTTTTTGAAAAAAAAAATTAATAGCTTCTCATAACCCATGCATGATTTTTTTTTTTTTTTGGTTCGATTAATACTTTCAATTGAGATTTTAAAATTTTGTGTTACTGTGAGTGTCCTCTTGCATTTAAGAATTTATTTGTTGTACTCATGAATGAGATTTTGCCACACTCCATCTGTTGGGGCAAGTGAAATTAAAGTAAACTTGTTTGGCCTGATATTCTATTTTTCTATTGATTAAACAATAATGTATCTCTGTTCTCATTTATAAGTGGTCTATAACCACGACTACCATATGAAATTAGAGATTATAGAATTTCTTTAGTTGTTGAAGTTTACATCCCTAGTTAGAGATTATAGAATTTTTTTAGTTGCTGGAGTTTACATCTCCAAACACATGGGTATTGAAGAACACATGATGGCAAAATTGATGGAGAGCAAATTTTTAATTTTCAATATTTTATTCTGGCTATATATTTATTTATCATTTGGATCGTTTCAGTTTTAGGAGTAGGAGATTGGTTCTGGATTGCAAGCCCATTTTATTTTTCTAAGCCACCTTGGGCCCAAGCAATTGTTAGGCCGAGGGAGTGGCCCACTGCCCATTTCCCCTTTTTCATTTTCTTCTCTCTCTTTTCCTCTCTTTTTTTTTTTTTTTTTTCCCTCTGATGCTCCCTCATTTCTCCTGGTGTATTAATCTTGGCCCAACGATGAAAATAAGAGAGAGAGAGAGAGAGAGAACCAGCTGCTCCAAAACAGTTAACCAGAGCTCTTAATTTCTCTAAAAGAGGTTGAAAGTTTGAATTTGAGATTTAGTAAACATTAGAAAGTCTCACACAAGATGTAAGTAATATATTTAACCGATTCACATGATTCGTAGAGTATTGTGCGAGTTTCAATGATAAATCGATAGAATTTTGGGTTAAAAAAAAAAGGAAGAAGAAGAAGAAGAGGAGGAGAGAGGGACAGAAGTTTTATAATCTTCTCACGCTGCCCATGGTTGTGCTATAGATCTAGAATGATGGGGGCATTGGGAGACGATTTGTGCATTTGGAATTTGGAGCCTCAGTGCTACATGTTTCCGGTTATATCTTTCCAAGATTAGGATTTATCTCAAAATTAATAACCCCGGTGACTTTGAAATGGATCAACAGGGGACAAATTAAGAATTAATAGTGTTAAAAGAAAATAAAAACTGAAAATTTGTTTTTAATTTGGAAAAGGACTTTTATGCTGAAGGAAGAAAAGCGTGCATTATTATTATTATTATTTTGAATCAAATTTCAGAAAGAAAACAAGAAACAGCAGTTCCAAACACATTTTACTAGCTTTCCAACATCGATTCTTCTTCCCCTGGGAAGAAAGAAAGACCATCCCCAACCCCCCCCCCCCCACCCAAAAAAAAAAAAAGGATACCCAACAAAAAGCCCTGGGAAATCAAGCAGCAGCATTTACAAAAAACACAAGTAGTTGAACATTTGTGCAAATCTCAGCGACGCAGAACAGATAGATAGCCTTGCAGATCTTAGTCCTTGTGTCGGATTTGTACGGCCTTAAATATGAATTCTGATTATTCAGACAGGAACTGAATGATCAAAACCAGAAGTGGAGAAGTCAAATGCTTCAAGCTTGGCGGGTACTTCTGGAGTGAAGGGACTGAAGGGCTCTCACGACTTCAGCCATCGACGGCCTTTTCTCCGGCATTACAGACGTGCATCGGAGAGCTATGTCCAGAGCTCCCAGCATCATCTCTCGTAGATCAGAGGAGGCGGAGGAGGAGTTTGATATTATGTTGGGGTCAAGGACTTGCAGTGCCCCATCTGATATGTTGATTTTTCTTCGAACCCATTTCACGACATCGATGGAATTAGAATCATCGTCTCCGGACTCTGTTCGCTCCGCTGGCCTTCCTGTCACGAGCTCTAACAGGATCACGCCAAAACTGTATGTGTCCATTTGTTCTGTGGCTTTTTTGCAGTACCCGTACTCTGCAAAGAAACAACCTTCCTGGTTATAGTTAAATATATAAATAAATAAAATTGAAGTACTGAAACCCAATTTCGATGGTGCTAGTTTGGCAATAAAGCAGTCAAATTTTGTTTGTATATTTTTTTTTTCCCTCTATTCCTAATAGCTTTTAAGCATTTTATTCTTACCAAATTTTTAACAAAAAATAACTAATTTTTTTCTTGCATGTTTGACAAAATATTAATTTTTGTCACTTTTGTATTCAATTATATTAAATTACTCAATTCAAAAGTTATTAAAATTTATACTAAATATACAAAAAATTATTAAAAGTTGATAGAAATTATCAAAAATTACCAAAAAATTTAAAAAACAGATAAAAGTTGTTAAAAATAAATAAAAGTTATCAAAAATTGTTACATTTTTATGAAACATACCAAAAATTTTAACTATCAACTTTTGAAATTTTTATATCAAAAGTTGCTAAAAATAAACTTCCAAACGAGCATGCATCAAAATTAATTGCCAAAAAAAAATGACCTTTTCCCAAATAAACTAACTTTTTTCAAAAACTATCAAATAAAAAAATAAAAAATTTTTAGTAAAAAATAATAATAATAATTTTTTTCGTTCCTAAATCAATCCTAGCCAAGCGAAAGCCAAACTTGGTTTTTGTTCCCTGACTAAAAAAATTTCCAATTGTATAAAGGGAAATTCGAAGTGAAAGATTCGATACCTGGTGCCATGTAACAAGAAAAGGCAGATTCCGATGCCAAGGAAGACTGAAACGCAGCTTCTCCCACGACGCGATCGAGAGCGAAATCCGTGAGTTTCGGTTCAAAATCCTCGTCCAGAAGGACATTCTTGGACTTGACGTTCCTATGGAGCGTGTGCTGCGGAACATAATCCTCGTGAAGGTACGCTAATCCGCGAGCAACTCCAATGGCAATCCTCAGCCTGTCGTTCCAAGGCATCCTAAAATCCCCCCTGGAAATCAAATCCCCAAGGCTACCATTCTGCAAATTCTCGTAAATCAGAAAGATCATATCATCGGAATGGCAAAACCCGAGTATTTTCACGATGTTCTTGTGCCTGATCTTAGCCAATGTCTTGATCTCAGCCTTGAGAGCTTTCGAGGATTGGGTTCCAAAATTGAGAATCTTCTTTACAGCAACAAGTTCACCACTTGGTAGGCTCACAATGTGGACTCTGCCGAAAACTCCACCGTTTCCAGCAATGCTTCTCTCGTCCATGGACATCATCAAATCGTGCTCGGTCACCCTCAGAGGGTAGAAGAAGACCGATCGCCAAATACCCACCTGGGATTTTCGCTTGGAAGATCGAAAGACATAGAACGCGGCAAAAATACTAAGTAATCCGATTGCTAAAGCTATGGAGATCATTGCACATGCCAGTTTCGATATGCCAGCCATTTTGTGGCCTGGCTTGTTATCTGCAGAGCATGAATTGGGCAATCCCGGGCCACAGAGGTCTGGATTTCCTTGCAAAAACGAAGCTGGAAGGCCCGAGATGAGGGGGAATGGGACTCTCCCGGAGAGCCTATTGAAGGAGACGTTGAAGAGGGCGAGTTTCAAGTTTTGAAGCTCTGGTGGGATGGGGCCAGTGAGATTGTTATCAGAAAGATCAAGATAAGTGAGCACGGGCAATTCGGAGAGTGATGGTGGGATTCCACCCACTAGACTGTTGTCTGCCAGAGACAATGAGACTAGTTTCCTGCATTTTCTCAGCTCTGGGATTTGACCAGAAAGTGAATTGTGGGAGAAATTTATGATGCTCATAACTGGGGAATCACAAAAATTGGGAGGAATTTCGCCATAGAGACTATTGAGAGATGCAGAGAATCTGTACAAGCTTTTAACATTGCCAAAACCCTGAGGGATCTTACCGGAAAAGCTGTTGTTGTCAATCTGAACTTGCTCCAGTTGAGCAGCCATGGAAATTGAATCAGGAATTTGGCCAGAGAACCTATTGTTTTCGGCTCTGACAAGCTTAATCTTGGGCAATGACCATAACCCATTTGGGAAATCCCCAGAGAACACATTGTTCTGAACTTGGAACCTCTCAAGATTCAAGCATTCGTTGATAGAGTTGTTGGGTATTGAACCATTGAAGGAATTTGTGTGGAGAGCAAGGCTTGTGAGGCCTTTAGCATTGCAAATGCTATTTGGGAATGACCCAAAAAGCTTGTTCTGGGAAACATCAATAGACACCAACTTTGTAAAGGAGGGTCCAAGTTTTTGAGGTACCCCACCAGTTAGATTGTTCTGAGAGAGGTCTAAAATTGCCAAACTAATTAAACCCACAAAGGAGTCGGGGATTGAGCCATGAAAACCAGAGCTTTGGAACAAAAGCTGCTCAAGCTTATCAAGCTTCCCAATATCAGTAGGAATCTCACTGTCCAACAGTGGATTTTGAGACAAATCAAGAACTACAAGTTCAGTGAAATTACCAAAAACCAGAGGGAGGCTACCTGAGAGCAAGTTACTACGCAAGTTGAGAACTTGGAGTTTCTTCAGAGACCCAATGCCTTCTGGGATCTTTCCTTCAACATGGTTCCTACTGAAATCAAGGGATTTCAAAGACCCAAACAGAGAAATCTGATCTGGGATTGTGCCCCAGATGAGATTGTTGCTGAGATTCAGAGTCTCCAGAGAAGTACACTCTGAGAGATGGAGAGGTATGGGTTGGTTGAAGAGGTTGTCAGCAAGGTTGAGATGGGTGAGATTGGGCAGTTGACAGATGGAAGATGGGATTTCTCCAGAGAGGTTTAGGTTCTGGAGATTGAGAGAAGTCACTGAGAGAGGGAGTGAAGCTGTGCAACTCACTCCTGTCCAGTTGCAAGGATGAGTGGCTGTAGTGTTGGACCAGCTTGAGAGATAGTTCATGGGGTCTTCAATGGAGTCCTTGAAGGTGAGGAGGACATCTGATTCAGATGAAGCAGAGACAAGAATGAAGAATGAAAAGGCTAGAGAGAGAAAGAGTGTAGATTTAGCCATTGAAGGACACATTGAGAGAGAGGGAGAGCTTGGCTTTATGTTAAATGACATTTTTTATATTTCTGAAATCGTTGAAGTTAAGAGCTAGAGATTGATGAGAGACCTTGAGAGAGCAAGTTGCGACATATAATACACTCGAAGAGGCAAAATGAATTACTGGATTTGATGGGTTTCACCAAGCATGCGACCGGAGATTCGCTTCTCTTTGTTTTTTACAGTCATGAACTTTCATCTTTACATGAAAATTTATTTTTTTATATGAAAGTTTGAACAATTCCCATTTTGTAAAAATATCAAATTAATAAAAAGTTAAAAATTTTGATACTAGAACATTAGGAGGGTGTTTGGAAGTTAAAAAAAAATTTAAGTTTTGGTAGTTTTTTAGTTTTTTTTTTTTTTTTTTTTTGCACATTTTTGTGTATTTAGTTGAACCAAGTAGAATTTTTAGTATTTTTTTAGTAACTTTTGGGTGTTTGATAAATTTTTTACTATAGCAAAGCAAAAAAGTTGTAACTTTTGGGTGTTTGGTATGTTTTTTACTGTAGCAAATCAAAAAAATTGTAATTATGGAGTGTTACTTTTTACTGTAACAAATCAAAAAAGTGACAAAATTTGTGATTTTGTCAAACACACAAAAACCAACTTTTTGTATTTTTTTACTAATTTTTGAGTTGCCAAACACCCTCTAGGTTGTGTTTGAAATTGTATAAAATTATATAAAATAGTATAAAATTATAAAAATAAATATCTCGTAATTCGTGTAAAGAGTAAAAAATTTAAATTTTATTATCTCGTATTTTATGTTTGTAAAGTTTTATAGAATTTTTATTTTTTTTTTAAAAACTCCAAAGAGAGCCTAACTTTAATTTTCTTTCTCAAAGTGATGGGTGGTCTTGAACCTAGGTTTTAGGCCGGAGTGACTGACAACCTATTTCTCCATGTCGAAGAAGATTAATGGTAAAATTGGACTTTAATACTAATATTAGTTGGTTTTGTTGTTATTTCAACTCTCAAAAATTAGTTGAAGGGTGAGATTTTTTTTTATACTTATAAATTAAACACCAATCCCTTTCCTAATTATGGTAGAAAATCCTAACACAAATTGGAAAAAAATAAACATTTTTTTCCTTTCTCAAATTAAAAAAAAAAACTAATTTTCACTAACTAGTTAAAAAAAAAAAGTTTGACATTTTTCTTCGCAGATTAAAACGATAAATTGTTGAACACAGCAAGTGGTAAAAGCAAGAAACTCATCAATCATAATATGAGGAAATTCTCAAGATCTTCTCACAAAAATTCATGATACAGCATGATAGGTATTTTGGGCATCTCTTGAAAAAAGTTGTGAACTTTCCACTATTTTGGAAATCGGAAAGTCTTGAAGGTAATTTCTGAGAAAAAGTAAGGGGAATCCAAAGAAAGGTGGAATTGTATTTGTGGAAAAATGGAATTGACCTTTAACCAACCGGACATGTTCCAGAGGGGACAGCAACAGTGTATATACACACAAGTGTAATTTCGAAACCTTTTGTTTTGCTGTTGATCCGTGCTTGGGAGTGGCCCATCAAAGCCATGATGATGAAGAAATAGGGAAAAACAGATGTAATTCTTGACCTGTCTGTCAGGTTATATGACACTTCATAAAGCTCCTACACTATTTGGCGCCATGCTCAATAGTAATTTTCTTTTTTTTTTCCTTGACAAGATGATACACAAGCAATATATATATATATATATATATTGGCTTCGAATGCCAAAATTGATTTTTATTTTTTGATAATTTATTTTCATCTTCCATAAATTTCATTATCAAATTTTATGTTTTCTTTCATAAGTTACAATTTTTAAGCGAGTTAATTGTATTTGTAAAATATATATATATATATATATCAAAAAATTCATGTTTATTTAAATAAAAATTAAAAAAATAAAAAATTAATTTTTTTTCATTATATTTTAAATTGAAAGTGAAATTTTTAATTTTTTTTAATTATTTTTGTGAATGTGATTAACTCATAAAAAAAATTTAATTTGATAAAAGAACTTATGTAAGACTAAAATAAGCTACCAAACTACCAAAATTAGTTTTAATAACCAAACAAGCTTAAGGGTGGGTTTCGTATCTAAATTTTCACTAATTTTTGGTAATTCAAAAAGTTTTTATGCATTCGATAACTATTTTTTTAACATCTTTTAGTTATTTGGTAAAACATTAATAACTTTTAGTGAAAAGAGTTGTTAAAAATTTGCTACCAACAAGCTGATAAAAAACAAAAATCGGTAAAAGTTAAAAATTTTGGACAATTAGATGGACCCTAATAATAATAAATTTGTTATTAATATTATTAAACAATTCAAAAAAAATTAACCTTTTCACTAAAACTTTTCTTTTAATAAATTAAAAACTTAAAATTACAAATATGTAAACTTTTATTATATTATAATTGCATCCGCGTTGAATCTAATTACAACTTGAATAAAAGTCACAAATTTAGAATTTAAATTTTCCATTCTCAAAAAGAAATTTTCATTCCAAACATAAAATTATTATTACTAAAATTAGCGGTTTGTGACGAGGGTATCTGTATATATTTTTAATGATTGAATTTATTAAATTATAAAAATAAATAAGTAAATAGAGAAAATGGCGGGGGTCAATTGATGAGGACAAAAGTGGCTATACTGCAAAAACAGTAAGGAGGGGCAGGTTTGGTTCTTATAAAGGGTACCCCGTGACTGGCTTGAAAGGATGACGGACAGAGAGAGGGGCAAGGACTGAGAAGACAGCAGAGGGCAGAAGCAAAGTCTTCTTGGCACGTGCCAGTATGGCAACTCCTTCCCACAATCTTTTGCTTTGTACTTATACGTGTATGACCCCGACGAGCCTCCAGTAGATGCTGTACACTTATACATAATGTGTACATGATAATAATGAATCTATAACCGGACGAATTTTTAAAATATTCTCCCTTATAAATTAAGGTTCAACAATTAATAATTATTTTTTTTATTTAATAATTGATATTATTTTATATTTTTAATTTTCTACTCAATTTTTATTTTAATCAACTCTACTACCATTTATCTCACAAATGGTGAGTTTGGAGTGATAAAAAGTGAGATAAAATGTAGGTTGGGAAAATTTTTTACGTTTGGTGCACACATCTCAAACTGCGTTTTTTATAAATGAATAGTAAGATTTCCGTTCTGACGGATTCAAAATTTTGGACAATCTGGCTTCTTTACACTACAATCCGTCCAAATGGATTGTAGAAATCGTTTGGACAGAAGTTGGCTGCGCAACTTTGTCAGAACGGTTTCTACAATCCATTAGAATGGTTTTTACGACTCTACAAAAATAATTAAAGTATGTGTCATTTGATAGTTTGAGAGTCCATGGTGAGAATAGTGAAAAAATTTTTGTTATTTGATTAACCGAATTCTAATTATCAACTTTTTTTAAAAAAAATTTGAACTTTTTTTGAATTTTGAGAAGGCGGAAATATGTAAAAATGTATAGAGATTTTCACCAAAATTAGGTGTACCAAATTCACCCAAAACGATTTAAATATTTTAAATTTCACCATATTTTAAGAGTAAAAATTATATGTAAATCAAAACTACCAATTTAAATTTTGCCCAATTATATTTTTTAGAAAGTTTAACCTTCCAAATTAAAATGCTATAATTTGTGTTTGCTTATTAAAAATTAATTAAAAAGAAAGAGAGTAAAACGTATGCAGTACCTGTTATGACTTAAAATTAAAAAAAAAAAGGAAAAAAAAAGTGTTAGAACCCATGTATTATTATATTTTTTTCGTTTTAAACTTTTGTTCAAAGTTTTAATTATATAAGAAATTTATATTAATTTTATTCAAAGTGCCGTAGGTTATAGGCACCGATTATTGTTAGTGTTTATATATTTTATATTTGCAAAACGTATAACTAAATAAAAAATATTAAATATAAATTATTTTTAACTTGTTCCTCTCATAAAAAATAAATTTTTTAAAATATATAAAATTAAAAATGAAAGTGCATTAAGTATTTTTTTCCAAAAATAATACATTGATTTGATTTTTAAGAGGGAGGAGATTATTATACAACAATTTAAACACATGTAGGATGTGTGTATTTGAAGAATTTAGGAATGAGATTGGACAATTAGTTCAATGGAGTTCACAGCATATATGTTTTTTTTTTATGCTTATTTGTGTATTTAAAATTGAGAAATATACAATACAATCTTCTATAGGGTATTATTGTGTAATGTTACATAGAATTGTATATTTTCACGTCGATATTAATTTTCTATCAAAATCTAATTTCAAATCTTATTTGGAGTGCAAAAAGTATTTTTTTTTTGACAACTAAATGACATTTTTGTGTTTAGAAAAAATTTAAAAGTTAGAAAAAGTTAAAAAAAATTGAAAACAATAAATAATTTTATGTGTGTAATAATTTTGTATGTATTTAATAAAAATTTAAAAAATTCAAAATTAGAGTTTTTTTTACAATGGCCAGACCAACCCATAGTTCCGTCCTTTCCTCAGTGATTGAAGGTATCCTATAGAGTCTTTGTTTAGATTCCATTTCTCTTCTCATCACACCGTAAGGTTGCGGTTGACGCACTGAAAAACGGTAAAAATTTTTAAAAAAATTTAAAAAAATTATTTATTTTTTATTTTTACACAGATTACGAATCTATAAATTATTTCAAATTATTTTATTAATCTAAATTAATGCTTCGTTTGGAGTAAGAAAAAGTGAGATAAATTGAGAATTCGTAATGCGTGCAATGAAAGAAAAAAATTGATGTGATATAAAGTCAACAAAGATTTATAGAGTTTTTCAAAGAAAAATGGTAAACCAAACGAAGCCTAAGTGTTGATGTTACAATATTTGGTTTGGTAGGACGAAGCCTTGCCAAACTAATTAAACCCACAAAGGAGTCGGGGATTGAGCCATGAAAACCAGAGCTTTGGAACAAAAGCTGCTCAAGCTTATCAAGCTTCCCAATATCAGTAGGAATCTCACTGTCCAACAGTGGATTTTGAGACAAATCAAGAACTACAAGTTCAGTGAAATTACCAAAAACCAGAGGGAGGCTACCTGAGAGCAAGTTACTACGCAAGTTGAGAACTTGGAGTTTCTTCAGAGACCCAATGCCTTCTGGGATCTTTCCTTCAACATGGTTCCTACTGAAATCAAGGGATTTCAAAGACCCAAACAGAGAAATCTGATCTGGGATTGTGCCCCAGATGAGATTGTTGCTGAGATTCAGAGTCTCCAGAGAAGTACACTCTGAGAGATGGAGAGGTATGGGTTGGTTGAAGAGGTTGTCAGCAAGGTTGAGATGGGTGAGATTGGGCAGTTGACAGATGGAAGATGGGATTTCTCCAGAGAGGTTTAGGTTCTGGAGATTGAGAGAAGTCACTGAGAGAGGGACTGAAGCTGTGCAACTCACTCCTGTCCAGTTGCAATGATGAGTGCCTGTAGTGTTGGACCAGCTTGAGAGATAGTTCATGGGGTCTTCAATGGAGTCCTTGAAGGTGAGGAGGACATCTGATTCAGATGAAGCAGAGACAAGAATGAAGAATGAAAAGGCTAGAGAGAGAAAGAGTGTAGATTTAGCCATTGAAGGACACATTGAGAGAGAGGGAGAGCTTGGCTTTATGTTAAATGACATTTTTTATATTTCTGAAATCGTTGAAGTTAAGAGCTAGAGATTGATGAGAGACCTTGAGAGAGCAAGTTGCGACATATAATACACTCGAAGAGGCAAAATGAATTACTGGATTTGATGGGTTTCACCAAGCATGCGACCGGAGATTCGCTTCTCTTTGTTTTTTACAGTCATGAACTTTCATCTTTACATGAAAATTTATTTTTTATACGAAAGTTTGAACAATTCCCATTTTGTAAAAATATCAAATTAATAAAAAGTTAAAAAATTTGATACTAGAACATTAGGAGGGTGTTTGGAAGTTAAAAAAAAACTTAAGTTTTAGTAGTTTTTTGGTTATTTTTTTTTTGCACTTTTTTATGTATTTAGTTGAACCAAGTAGAATTTTTAGTATTTTTTTAGTAACTTTTGGGTGTTTAATAAATTTTTTACTATAGCAAAGCAAAAAAGTTGTAACTTTTGGGTGTTTGGTATGTTTTTTACTGTAGCAAATCAAAAAAATTGTAATTATGGAGTGTTACTTTTTACTGTAGCAAATCAAAAAAGTGACAAAATTTGTGATTTTGCCAAACACACAAAAACCAACTTTTGGTATTTTTTTACTAATTTTTGAGTTGCCAAACACCCTCTAGGTTGTGTTTGAAATTGTATAAAATTATATAAAATAGTATAAAATTATAAAAATAAATATCTCGTAATTCGTGTAAAGAGTAAAAAATTTAAATTTTATTATCTCGTATTTTGTGTTTGTAAAGTTTTTTGTGTTTGTAAAGTTTTATAGCATTTTTATTTTTTTTTTTAAAAACTCCAAAGAGAGCCTAACTTTAATTTTCTTTCTCAAAGTGATGGGTGGTCTTGAAACTATATTGGTTTTAGGCCGGAGTGACTGACAACCTATTTCTCCATGTCGAAGAAGATTAATGGTAAAATTGGACTTTAATGCTAATATTAATTGGTTTTGTTGTTATTTCAACTCTCAAAAATTAGTTGAAGGGTGAGATTTTTTTTTATACTTATAAATTAAATACCAATCCCTTTCCTAATTATGGTAGAAAATCCTAACACAAATTGGAAAAAAATAAACATTTTTTTCCTTTCTCAAATTATAAAAAAAAAAAAACTAATTTTCACTAACTAGTTAAAAAAAAAAAAAGTTTGACATTTTTCTTCCCAGATTAAAACGATAAATTGTTGAACACAGCAAGTGGTAAAAGCAAGAAACTCATCAATCATAATATGAGGAAATTCTCAAGATCTTCTCACAAAAATTCATGATACAGCATGATAGGTATTTTGGGCATCTCTTGAAAAAAGTTGTGAACTTTCCACTATTTTGGAAATCGGAAAGTCTTGAAGGTAATTTCTGAGAAAAAGTAAGGGGAATCCAAAGAAAGGTGGAATTGTATTTGTGGAAAAATGGAATTGACCTTTAACCAACCGGACATGTTCCAGAGGGGACAGCAACAGTGTATATACACACAAGTGTAATTTCGAAACCTTTTGTTTTGCTGTTGATCCGTGCTTGGGAGTGGCCCATCAAAGCCATGATGATGAAGAAATAGGGAAAAACAGATGTAATTCTTGACCTGTCTGTCAGGTTATATGACACTTCATAAAGCTCCTACACTATTTGGCGCCATGCTCAATAGTAATTTTTTTTTTTTTCCTTGACAAGATGATACACAAGCAATATATATATATATATATATATATTGGCTTCGAATGCCAAAATTAATTTTTATTTTTTGATAATTTATTTTCATCTTCCATAAATTTCATTATCAAATTTTATGTTTTCTTTCATAAGTTACAATTTTTAAGCGAGTTAATTGTATTTGTAAAATATATATATATATATCAAAAAATTCATGTTTATTTAAATAAAAATTAAAAAAATAAAAAATTATTTTTTTTCATTATATTTTAAATTGAAAGTGAAATTTTTAATTTTTTTTAATTATTTTTGTGAATGTGATTAACTCATAAAAAAAATTTAATTTGATAAAAGAACTTATGTAAGACTAAAATAAGCTACCAAACTACCAAAATTAGTTTTAATAACCAAACAAGCTTAAGGGTGGGTTTCGTATCTAAATTTTCACTAATTTTTGGTAATTCAAAAATTTTTTATGCATTCGATAACTATTTTTTTAACATCTTTTAGTTATTTGGTAAAACATTAATAACTTTTAGTGAAAAGAGTTGTTAAAAATTTGTTACCAACAAGCTGATAAAAAACGAAAATCGGTAAAAGTTAAAAATTTTGGACAATTAGATGGACCCTAATAATAATAAATTTGTTATTAATATTATTAAACAATTCAAAAAAATTAACTTTTTCACTAAAACTTTTCTTTTAATAAATTAAAAACTTAAAATTACAAATATGCAAACTTTTATTATATTATAATTGCATCCGCGTTGAATCTAATTACAACTTGAATAAAAGTCACAAATTTAGAATTTAAATTTTCCGTTCTCAAAAAGAAATTTTCATTCCAAACATAAAATTATTATTACTAAAATTAGCGGTTTGTGACGAGGGTATCTGTATATATTTTTAATGATTAAATTTATTAAATTATAAAAATAAATAAGTAAATAGAGAAAATGGCGGGGGTCAATTGATGAGGACAAAAGTGGCTATACTGCAAAAACAGTAAGGAGGGGCAGGTTTGGTTCTTATGAAGGGTACCCCGTGACTGGCTTGAAAGGATGACGGACAGAGAGAGGGGCAAGGACTGAGAAGACAGCAGAGGGCAGAAGCAAAGTCTTCTTGGCACGTGCCAGTATGGCAACTCCTTCCCACAATCTTTTGCTTTGTACCTATACGTGTATGACCCCGACGAGCCTCCAGTAGATGCTGTACACTTATACATAGGTCCTGTTTGGCATGTAATAATTTAATGAAAATCTCCAAAAATCTCTATAAATCTCTGTTAACTTTATATCACATCAATTTTTTTTCTCACTGCACGCATTACGAACTCTCTCCAAATCACAATTTACCTCATTTTTTTTACTCTAAACAACCCCATAATGTCTACATGATAATAATGAATCTATAACCGGACGAATTTTTAAAATATTCTCCCTTATAAATTAAAGTTCAACAATTAATAATTATTTTTTTCATTTACTAATTGATATTATTTTATATTTTTAATTTTCTACTCAATTTTTATTTTAATCAACTCTACTACCATTTATCTCACAAATGGTGAGTTTGGAGTGATAAAAAGTGAGATAAAATGTGAGTTGAAAAAATTTTTTACGTTTGATACACACATCTCAAATTGTATTTTTTGGAAATGAATAGTAAGATTCTCGTTCTGACGGATTCAAAATTTTAAGCCTTGCACTACAATCCGTCCAAATGGATTGTAGAAATCGTTTGGACAAAAGTTGACTGCGCAACTCCGTCAGAACGGTTTCTACAATCCGTTAGAATGGTTTCTACGACTCTACAAAAATAGTTAAATCAGGTGTTATTTGGTAGTTTGAGAGTCCATGGCGAGAATAGTGAAAAAAATTTTGTTATTTGATTAACCGAATTCTAATTATCGACTTTTTTTTAAAGAATTTGAACTTTTTTTGAATTTTGAGAAGGCGGGAATATATAAAAATGTATAGAGATTTTCACCAAAATTGGGTGCACCAAATTCACCCAAAACGATTTAAATATTTTAAATTTCATCATATTTTAAGAGTAAAAATTATATGTAAATCAAAACTACCAATTTAAATTTTGCCCAATTATATTTTTTAGAAAGTTTAACCTTCTAAATTAAAATACTATAATTTGTGTTTGCTTATTAAAAATTAATTAAAAAGAAAGAGAGTAAAACATATGTGCAGTACCTGTTATGACTTAAAAAAAAAAAAAGAGAAAAAAAAAGTATTAGAACCCATGTATTATTATATTTTTCTCATTTTGAACTTTTGTTCAAAGTTTTAATTATATAAGAAATTTATACTAATTTTATTCAAAGTGTCGTAAGATATAGGCACCGATTATTGTTAGTGTTTATATATTTTATATATACAAAATGTATAACTAAATAAAAAATATTAAATATAAATTATTTTTAATTTGTTCCTCTCATAAAAAATAAATTTTTTAAAATATATAAAATTAAAAATGAAAGTGCATTAAGTATTTTTTTTTCCAAAAATAATACATTGATTTGATTTTTAAGAGGGAGGAGATTATTATACAACAATTTATACACATGTAGGATGTGTGTATTTGAAGAATTTAGGAATGAGATTGGATAATTAGTTCAACGGAATTCACAACATATATGTTTTTTTTATGCTTATTTGTGTATTTAAAATTGAGAAATATACAATACAATCTTATATATGGTATTATTGTGTAATGTTACATAGAATTGTATATTTTCACGTCGATATTAGTTTTTTATCAAAATCTAATTTCAAATCCTATTTGGAGTGCAAAAAGTACTTTTTTTTGACAACTAAACGACATTTTTGTGTTTAGAAAAAATTTAAAAGTTAGAAAAAGTTAAAAAAAAATTGAAAACAATAAATAATTTTATGTGTGTAATAATTTTGTATGTATTTAATAAAAATTTAAAAAATTCAAAATTAGAGTTTTTTTTTTTTTTTGACAATGGCCAGACCAACCCATAGTTCCGTCCTTGCCTCAGTGATTGAAGGTATCCTATAGAGTCTTTGTTTAGATTCCATTTCTCTTCTCATCACACCTTAAGGTTGCGGTTGCCACACTGAAAAACGATAAAAATTTTTAAAAAAATTTAAAACAATTATTTATTTTTTATTTTTACACAGATTACGAATCTACAAATTATTTCAAATTATTTTATTTTATTTCACTTTTTATCATTTCAAACGCTCCCTAAATTAAGTGTTGATGTTACAATATTTGGTTTGGTAGGATAATATTAGAAAGAGTATGATTATTTGATTCTTTTTTTTTTTTTTTTTTTTGAAATGTCATATGCATTCCAGTATTTATGCTTCCCATATGAGAAAAATTCATTCTTTCTAAAATCATAAGGACAACTTATTCTCTCATTAATTAAAATAATGAGTATTAATGAAATATTTACAAATTATTCTTACTAAAAATTTGATAAAATTATTATGTATTTAAATAAAAATAATATCGATATTTACTTATATTTTTATTTTATCCTACTTATTGTTTTATTAAACTTCTGTTCCCAAACTCTTAACATTCACAGCTTCGGACTGATTCTATGGTCTCACGGCACCCACTCGGCAGGCATTCAAGTGGGTTGCAAGTCTTACCCACAAAGGGCCAGTAATAGGATACGGTATGAATTGAGAAAGGCTATATTTCAGTTGACTTTCTGCCCCACCGTTTGACTTACTACCGGAATGATGTAAAAGTGAAAGACAACATTATTACATCCCTTGTGCCAAAAAAAATTCTCTAAGACAATCTATTCCTCCCCAGTTTTCTTAAAGAGGAAAAAAAAAATTTCTTTTCACAGGTCAGTGAACGATAAGAAAGATTTTAGAATTATTTAAAATTATTTGTATTTGCACATTAATTGAACAAGTATAAGAGAAAAAAATAATTAATTTGTTTTGGTAATCTCATCGATTTATTGTAATTTTCAACGAATCGCGTAATCAATAAATAAACCGGAGAGATGTACGTTACTTTTCATGCACACTCTACTTGAGTCAAGAATTGAACCTGTGCAGTCTCTGTGGGGAACATATCCACAAGCCACTCACGCTAAGTCCAGGGGACTAAAAAACTATTAATTTATATTACCATTGTGATAATTCCAATATCAAATATGCATGAAAGTATTGTGGATAATGGCTAGCCAAGTTGACAATAATTTTGTTAATCTTCAACTCTAAATTTAATTTTCATGTCCATTTGTGTAAATATATTTATATTTTTAATTAAACTGTATTTTTAAATAATAATTAATTTATAAAATTATAAAAGTAAGTAGTTTAGTATTAAACTAAATATATATATTTTTTTTTTGTGAATTGTGATATAAGAACTTCATCTCTTATAAAAATTATAAATAAAATATAAAAAAAAATATGTTTAAAATTTTCAAATTCACCTAGACCAATATGCTGAATTTGAAACCCAAAAACAATAAAATACTTCTGACGGCCGGACCTAAAATATTTATTTTTAAGTGAGAGTGTCATTTTCAAAGGGGTAGACGACAATGCAGAGGCAAAAGATTCGCCTGCTCACTCGTCTTCTAGATTACTTTTTTACCAGTACGCCCCTTTTAATTATTACAATCGCTCACAGTCGTTACTTTTTCACGTTTTACTACTTTTTTTTTTTTTTTCAATTTCTTTCCATCTTTTGCGGTAATTGAGACATAAATAGATGAAGGGAGGGGCTAATTAAACGTATTTTATTTTTTGTTTTTCATAATTTAAAAGTATAATTTATTTTGAGGAAGAATTGAATTTAAAATGATAAAAAAAAATGCATTTAACGTTTTCATAAATAAATCAACACGAAAAGTTATAGCCCAACTGACCATCCATATTTTTAATGCTTTCAAATTTTGCTTTCTATATCCATTTGTTTATGTAATAAAAATAAATTTGTACTAATTATAATGTTAATCCACGTTAAGTTCACAAATTTAATTTATTTTCATATGAACGATATGAAAATGTTTGGCAATTAAAAATGAACAACTTACCATGTTAATCGGAAATCCAATCACAAGCCTGTCAAGCACAAAAAATAAATAAATAAATAAAGATTATGACTGGAGAGAGGCTCGTGAGCAAAAAAACTCTCCAATAGTAAAGTCAGCAAAGACTTAAGAGAATTACAGAATAGAAAGTAAAGAGTGAAGTACCAGATTAACAATAATAAGCGTACCTGAATTTTAAAATTAAGTGTTGTATTTATAGTAAGACAGTGTGGATAAATTAAAAAGTAAATAACGAAATTGTAATTATTTTGTATCTTATATGTATATATTAAAGTACATAATAATCTCCTCTTCTTTAAATACTTTTCATTCCACATTTAATGTCTCTCTAATACGCGTAGGCGGAGTGGGCGTTTGAATAAACTAGATACACCCTTTAGAAATGTCTAAACATCATATCTGTCTGTCACTTGTAAATGAATGAACTAAGTTAACTTTAAAACAATAAATTCAGTTTATTTATTACCATTTTACGTTTATAGTTAGAATTATACCGGTTTCAAAACAAAATGGGATCCAACTTCAATAATTTTTTAAGTATTTAACCTTCACCAAACACTTTTTCAATGTGCTCGATAATACGTCACGTGTTTACGGTTATTTTTGTACCAATAAAAAATATAAATTTTTTTAATAATAATAATAAGTAAGAGGAGAAGGAGGAGGAGGTCAGCTTGTCCTTATCAAAGGGGAAAAAAAAGTTCAAGTAGGGTATAACAATGAAAACTCCAAACTATACATTATGGTGGCCGGCCAAGTATAAAGTCAATGCTGCGGAACCAAACAAAGAAAAATTGATGCCAACGACAAAACAATACGAAGAATAAAGACTAATGTGATTGTAAGAAGAAAACAAACTTTTCTCTGGACTGTTTGGGTTTGTCACTAATCGGTCAACCTTCTCATCTCACCCTTCAAGCCACATTGATTTGAGGCTATTGCATGTCTTTGAATTACGGAAAAAGAATGTAAGGATCGAGATACATTTCGTTATAATTTTATTCGAAGAAAAAGAGTTTTTCACTTTTTACTAATAAATTTTATATTGGAAATCTTATGTTAGGGTCAATTTTTTTTTTTTTTAAATCAGTTAAGGGGACCATAATTTATTAATACGAGAAATTGTAACTAATTAAAAGTTCAAAAACTATTTTCTTCCCAAAAATTTTACTATTAATGATGTGAGTGTCGTAGTAATATAATCACTAATATGAGAAATCACAATTAATTAAAAGTTAAAAAAACTATCTTATTTCCAAAAGTTTTACCTTTTATAGTATAATCACTGACAGGATAAATTGCAATTAACTAAAAGTTAAGAAACTATCTTATTTTCAAAAGTTTTACCTTTTATAGTAGAATCATTGACAGGATAAATTATAATTACCTAACAGTTAAGAAACTATCTTGTCCTGGAAAATTTTAGCATTAATGATGGGTATGCAATAGCAATACAATCACTAGTAGAAGAATTGCAACTATTTAAAAATTCAAGCCCCTTAACTACTTAAAAAAAAAAAACTTAAATGATATTTCAAGAGATGCAAAATGAAATTTATCCATTGCATTCTCCTAGTAGCATTATTTTACTCCATGTTGCGTCTTCCTAACACAAATCTTAGAATATCAAACCAATCGATAATTGTGTTCAACCCTTGAAAAGTGTCCAGACTTTTACCTCCTAAATCACTATTTTATTTTAAAAGAAATCATTGTGTTCCTTCCAAAAAAAAAAAAAGAATTTCACACATATTTTTATATTCAAGATCGGTGCCTTACTACTATTTTAATGAGCTTTTGATAATCGAGATTTTGAAAGAGTTAAAAAAAAATGTTTCATGAAGCATCTCATGCATATTGTTCCTACCAAAACCCTTTGGACACATATATACTCCTAAGTCAGCATTTCAATGTCAAAGCAATATAAATAAACGCACAGATAATAGAGAGAGAGAGAGAGAGGAACATGGGTGTTTGTGCTATTTGTTTTGTAGTATTCCCTAGATAACAAAGCCTCAAGTCCCAAAAATGAATGGAGAGTATGCCCGTTTGTCTTTGGTGGAGAGCCAGAGAGACATGGCATGGTGGGTGGTGAGCCAAAGTTGCTATAAGCCTATAATCAATCAAAATTCACTTATTGCAATGAAGAAAGGCAAGAGGACAATAATACACACACACTCACTACATGAGATATATATATATATATACACACACACATCATGAACACACAACACCCACATTGCTTTCAGTAGAGATGTGGGAGTGGTAGGGACACCCTCTACTAATTTTGCTTGCCATTTTGTTTGTCAATAATATTACTACTTCCGTACTCTCTTCATTTTGCTTGCTTTTGGTCACATGAGTTAGTACTATTTTTGTTTATTTGGATTTTAAATTTACAAAGGAAGAAAAAGTAAACCTTATGCTAGGAGAGAACAACAAATAAATAAGTGATCATTTGACTACCACCAATTTTTACAAATGTTTCATAAATTATCAATTTTTATCAACTTTCTTCACCAAAATTTTTTAAATATATTTTCAACTTTTTCTAATTTTTTATTAATTTTTTGTTAAGGGTGCATTTGACGCAATGAAAAATGTTAAAAAACTCTGAAGGTCTCTAAAAATTATTCACTTTTTATCTCATTACTTGAATTACGAACTCTCAAATTATCTCACTTTTTATCACTCCAAATGCTCCCTAAGTACCTAACTTTCTTCAAAAGTGACACCTCATAATACTGGAATAAAAGTTACTAAAAATTTTATTATATTTTTTATTTTTTTTCCACCATGTGCATCCAAAATGAGTGTAGATATATTTTTTAAAAAAGAAATCATACACTACGTGTCAACCCATTCAATTAATATAAATAAAAATATAAAATAATACTACTTAAAGAATAAATTGCAAGAATATAAACCCCAAATTGAAAGTTAGCTAAATTGACAAAATGAAGAGAGACGTGGAAATGTAGGCAAAGTATGCATAGAACGTCACTATAAGGAAGATTTGTTTATCTATTACATATTTATTTTAAATTAAATTTTACAAATTTGTCCTTTATATGGAAACTTAGTGATGATATTTTTAAAGTTATAGGGTTATTATTAAGAAATTAAAAAGTGATATTTCACAAAAGTGGCTTTAATGGGTTTCATCGAACCCATCTTTTTATTATTATTATTATCATAACAGTATAGATACACTGAATTTATCAATATATATATATATATATAGAGTTTAATTTTTTTTTCTTTGACAAATGTAACATT
Source organism: Vitellaria paradoxa (assembly GCA_019916065.1). Taxonomy (NCBI): domain Eukaryota; kingdom Viridiplantae; phylum Streptophyta; class Magnoliopsida; order Ericales; family Sapotaceae; genus Vitellaria; species Vitellaria paradoxa. The sequence continues at coordinate 54,715,775 of CM034235.1, read as the reverse complement.
GCCTGATATATAATATTTAAAACAATTTAGAATTTCATTTTTACTCATTAAAATGATAGATTTTACGTAGCAGTTATGAACCCCTCCTTTTGCTTTTCACAGCAAAACAGCTATGAAAGTTGTCACCAACTTAATTTGTTCTGGCTCTTGGGTTGAAAAGAATGCCAATAATTGTACTTGGGTCAACTAACATACTCGAGCATGATGCTAGAACAAGTGCTAGCTAGTACATATAGCAACCTTGATAGAATTTTTTTATTTTATTTTATTGTTAAAAATAGAAAAAGTTAGTGAAATAGTGTCCTCGACAAATTAATCAATGCGCTGTAAAAATGCAAAATGATTGCCTTTTTTACAGGTCGTAAAAACCCAGAATAAGATTACGACTTTAGGCCGCATTCGGGAAGAAAGAGTTAATTTGTTGATCGGCTTCTTGAATTATTTGTTTATTTGTGAAATGATTAAATTTATTTTTTTATATTTTAATTTTTTTAAAATTTTAAAGAATAAAAATGTTAATTTAATTAAAATTAAAAAATCACCTAAAAAAGTTACATTTTTTCCTTCCTAAGTATAAAAATAGTTGACTTATTTTTTACTAGTTAGGCCAACTATTTTCCTTTCCAAATTAAGCCTTAACTAGGTACAATCTCGAAATAAAATTGCGAGTGCAATCTCATTTTTTATTATAGCTAACTAGATTGAAACCAGATATTTCATTTCGCATTCTTACCTAATGTAAAAATCACAATATCAGTTCATATTTTTATTAGCAGTGCATCAAGAATTAGTTTGTTTATTTCACCAATTTTCGCTATTATAAACAAATAAACGAAAAAAAAAATTAACCTTAATAAGAATTATAACATTAGCAGCAAAATCCAAACTATATAATTTGATTCTTGTATATGCATTTTTATCCATTTAGAAACCTTTTTTTTTTTGGATAACTCAGCATATCTAGTAAATCTGTACACATCTCGACTAACCTTAGAGAGACTTAAATTAGTAATTACTAGAAACCAAACTTAAAATCTTATTAGTTGAACTAAATTTAAAACTTGATAGAAAAATCGTTTACTTTGGCTTCCGTAGAATTGCTCATGCATATGGTTTGTGTTTGGATTTTAAATTTGCCAGCTAACAACAAAATGGAATATATATATATATATATATATATAAATTGTAGAATTTGAGAATTTAAAATTAGTTAATTGAAAAACTAAGCTGTTGATAAATGTTTCCATTGTTAAATTTTTTTAATCTATTCAAATAAAAAGATATATTTAAATTTTAAATTTTTTCACAAGCATAATTTTCTTTTTGCCATTTAAGGAATGATCGACAGTGATATCTTCACATATCCCAGGAAACAAAACATATAAAAAAAAATCGTAGTTTTTTTAGCTAAAATTAAAAAGAAATAAAGTAAAAATACGCAACAGAAAACTAATTGCTAATAGTGAATACATGTTTATATATTAAAAAGTCAACACATAATTTTTTTCTGATTTAAATTAAAGAAATATTTTGATAAATTCTATTGAATTTATGTCTCAAGAGTCAAAATTAGTTCAAAGGACTAATTTCCAAAAAAAATTTATGTATAAATAAGTATACTGGCACTTATTTTTATGTTAAAATAAATTTTTTTTTTCAAAGAGACTAAATATGCTAATTATAGATAAATTTACTTATATTCTTCTCAATAGTAATTTTGCATAATCATGTGTAAGATCAAACATAAATCTAAATTAAGTTTTAATAAATTTCTTCAATTTCACACTTTTAAACTCAAATTACGAGAAAATTATTTTTTTTTTAAATTAAAAAGACTTTTTTTTTTTTTTGTTTTTTGATAGATAAGTGGGAGAGGGAATGAGTACCCGGGTGTTGAACCCAGGTAAGTGAGGAGACCGTTAAGAGCTTTACCACTTCATCCAATACACTTCCTCAAAAGACTTTGTTTCTATCGGCCAAATTCCAAAGCTCTGCTTACCCACAAAGTTTTGTGCTTTGGCTGGGGCATTTTTTAAAAAGATGAACATCTGCAATCCCCAATTTCCTTTTCCAATGAAAAGACTACACCAACCAGACAACTCCATCAATGTTTGAATCGTTGAAAATTTGTTCAAGATTAATTCATCATGAAAGTAAATCAAATTATTTTTAACTTAAAACTCGATTTAAATGTAGCTCAACAAGCTTAATTTTGTACAAAATAATCATACTACTCGAATTCAACTCGAATAAAACTAAAGTTGAAAATTTAACAAGCCAAGCTTGATCCACTTTTTAAACTTAGATAAGGTTTTCAAATTCAAACCAAGCTTAAACAACCTATTACCCCATTTGACTTGCTTTAAAACCCTAATACCACATACGGAAGAGCACGCCCGGATTCAAACTCGGGTACTGAATGAGATGCCACGCCTAAACTTTTCGGTCTTGAAATCGTTGCTGGAAGATACCAAATATTGAACAAGCTGCCAAACATACAGTAAACTTTTCACTTAATGCCATTACTATTACTGCAAGCATCATAGAAAGTTCCAAATTTTTTTTTTTTTTTTTTTAACTACTGTCAAAATTTTCCGGAAAATCCAGCCTTCCAAGGTATGTCTGTTGGTATATATATATATATATATATATGTTTGTTGATCTATCAAGGGCTCCAGTCAAACGAACTATTCTATAGCTGAGAAAATGAAAAGAGCACAGGTAATTTATACCAGAAATGCAAATTCATGTTACCATGACATAAGCTTCTGCAACATAGATCAAACACATTTAACTACACCTCAACACACAAAATTGGAAATCAAACTTCAATATCTAGCACCTCTTAGACATTTATCCAACAATTAACAACCACTGTAACATTGGGTTGTTCATATTGAAATATACATATAGAGAGAGAGAGAATATATATTGATATACCGCGCATCATCAGAACAGAAATACAATCTGACAGCAATAAAATTGACTTCTATGCCCTGCGTATCTTTAAGCATAAACATACATGCAAACCACACCATTACATGCAATGATAAAGAATGCACTTACCATTGAATCTTCACAGAGCACCGCCCACTATAGAAGCCAGTGGCCTACAATAATTCCCTCTAGCACGCACAAAAGCAATCAACAATTAGATGACATAAAAAAATCACATTTCACCCCAAGCATTCTTGAAAGATCTCTATTCTCCACTCCCAAAAACCCCCAACCTACCCAAAAGCGTGAAGGAGGGGAGGGAGGGTTAGAGAGCCTCAATATATATATATATATATATATCAAGAGACTAAAACTATGCTTTAGTGTCAAAAGATGCTAAAGGAATTGATGCACAATGACAGAGAAACATTATGTGATTAATTTTTCTCCAGTTCTACATATTAAAATGCAACCTACGCCCTTCACACCAATAAAACAAACCAACAAGCAAAAAACCAATCTTTGTTTGGCTTGTGTGTCCGCAGGACGAATGATTAGGCATAGAAGGAAGATTTTACCTTTAATCCTGATAGTCAATTCATGGATTTGCGAACCAATGCCAACCCACAGGCCAGAGAAAGCCTACATTAGGCTGCCCAAATAGTGCACTGAAATTGGATATCAACAAACCAACCCAAAATCCTGAGTGAATTTTTATCATCTACATGATTGGTGCCACATCAGCCCAAGGCCATCCACTGAGGCAGCCACTCCTATCCCTTGACCTCCCGTGGCAAACACCCCCCAAGAGGCACCCATTCCAATAGCTCAAAACTCCCCACGGGGTCATTCGAGCTTGGAAACAATCCAGACCTTGGGGGAGTTCAGATCTGGGTCATTCTAATTGCCCCACCGCAAATAATCCCTACGAAGACCCGTGTGCACGAAGCCTCCCTTTCAAAACTTCCACAATCACATCCAGAGCTATTTCACACTTAATAGTGACAAAAAAGACACGGTCGACCTAGGCTAGTTAGAAGTAAGACCCATTTGAGGGTACCACTCATTCATAAAAAACCTCTCTAAGCGTCTTATGGTCACCCATTCATTTGTAAGACCATTGAGCGAACTAGTTACTTAGATTAGAGCTAAGGGATTCCTTGACCAACTTAGAGAGACAGAGAGAGGCACCACCCGACAAAGCGACCAAAACATATATGACAAACAGTACAACTACAACTTTGTACCTGCCGATCATACGGGGTACCCACCACAACCTAGCTAAGATGTCCTGCTAACGACCTGGGAACCTCTGCACCTTAATATGTGAAGGCCACCTATACCACTTTGTAATCCTTACAATACATTCTAACCCTTCACCATAGCCAAGCCCTACTCCAACGCACTTAGCCTCTCACTCCAGACTGCTCAATTCTCACTCCACTCTCCTCTAGGGAGTCCTGCCGCCACTAACAACTACGGTTAAGCATAAACCAAACCAAACTGAGCAAATTCAGTCAAAATGATTTGTTTAGCATGGTTTTTAATTTTTTAAAAATTCAGTTCGTTGAGTTAAATCTATGCAAAATTTTTTTGACTGAACCAACTGAACTAACCAAAATTTATTTATTTTTAAACCATAAATTATATATTATTTTACATATTTCGCGTTATATACTTGACATTTTTCAAGGCATAACCCATCTAATTAGGCTCATCCTCAGTTTAAACCAAACCAGCTGAAAACCAAACTAAATTACTTTGATTTTTAGATTTTTTTAACAAATTCAGACGGTTAAGCTGAGAAAAAGCCCAACCAAAAAGATTTTGATTCAGTACCCCGTTTGCTCACCCCTATTGATGACGACAATATTGTTCGCAGACAATCAAAAGAACCAACCCAGCACCGATCACCCACATAACTATACTATATTAATATGGAAATGATCGGCGTAGCTGTGCCATAATTTGATTAGGACAGAGAGTAAGAATTCTTCATAAACCAGTTCTTTTTTGTTTTTGTTGTTGTGGTTGTGTTTTTTTCTTTCCTTTTTTTTTTTTTCCAAACCCACTAATGCCTTCAGAAGAGCGCCACCTGGAGTGTTAAAAGTGATGGCACACGCAGCATGCCTGCCTCCTACCCTATTGGGAGAAGCATTTTTAATAACACAGGCATTTCCAAGAAAAATGTTCCAGCAAAAGGGAGAGCGAGAGTGTATTTGCCTCTTGACAAGTATTTCATAGCAACCTATTGGAAAAAAAATGACAAATGGGCAAAAAAACATTGAACCAGAGTTTTAAAGCAACTAATATCCACATTTACAGGATTTATGTCTAAGCAACGTGATCCTAATGCAAAACATATGGCTCCAGTTAAGTATCAAATGAGCTATTTGAAAATAACTAGCAAGAGAGATTGTAACACGAGGACTTTTTGGAAATAGTACCAAGCTGCACACACTATAATGAGAACTAGAGAACTGAAAAAAAGCACAAGACAAATTACAAATAAACCACAAGTATATCATCAAGCCAGGACAAATAAAAGACTTACACACGCTGGAGCTACCAAGGTGATCCCTGCCAATCAACAAGGTCATAAGGTTCATTAGACTGCAAAGATCCCCTCATTCTCATGCCTCAAACCATTCATATCACTAAAGGACACCTAACATGACAAGTGACCATCGCCATCTTATATAAAGACAAATGGAATGAGAAAGCATCATATTTCAGTACATAAACCTTCAGTCCAAGGCCCTAAATCTTGTCAAGCTTTTCTGCTTTAACAACGGGGTTGGCTTTCAATATAGCATCCCGAGCAGCAGTCCGATAATCAAATGGGCAGTCATGTTTGTCCGAATAGCGATGAATTGCACAATAGAGATATCCACACCTGCAATTGAAACCTGTTAAACCAACTCGCTTGTGGCAAGTGCTGCACCTATTTGGACCCTCTTTTACTTTCAACTCTGAACCATGGCTTGAGGATGAATCACAGGATGCTTCTGCAGGAGTAACCTTCACCTCCAATGGTCCGGCTTGCACATCAGCAACAGCAACTACAGGTTCCTTCCCATTGCTGCCTGAGCCACCATTCACAATGTTCTCAATGGACGAAGCAGCAAGTTTGGCCTGATCCTGCTTCAAGATCATGTCCTTGTGGCACTTAGAACACATGTTCATAGTGGCTGCACTCCCAAAGAAGCCACAATTGTTGATGCAAAGAATTGGGCCTTCCGGAGGCTGGCATCCAGTCTCTTTTGGTGACTCCATTTATTCAATTATTCTACAATAAAATCACCCCGGTAACTACAATGCAACAAATGAAATGAACACTGACACCTCAATTCCCAACAATGCACATCGCACAGCCACGCACACAAAATCGAAGCTCTAGCTTTAGGCTTTGGGAAGTGATTGGCAAAGAAACTTGGCCATAGGGCCCACAACCAAGAAACTTGATGAGAATATGGAAAGCTTGCTTTTCCATTAATTAAAAATTATTAGCAATTTTGAACTCAATTTTCCTCAAATCATTTAACGCAAATGTATTGGAAAACAAAACCACCAATTTCCCTTCCAACACACTGCCCAAAAAGATTATGACACATTCAAACTCTTTGGGAATGTAAAAAGTTCTTACTTAGTTTGTGAGAAATTATAAAAGCCCATAGAGAATCAGTAACTGCATATGCACGCTGCAGAAATAAAAATTGCATGAGCAATCAAGCATATGATGTGAAAAAATAGCCATGTTACTGAATCAACAACAGTGTACACCTGACAATAAAGCAGAAGCATGTTGAGGCTACGCATAATTGTGTTTCTATGCAATTAACAAATATATATGTATATATAAGTAAATACAGGAAACCATCAACTATAAGATTCAAACACAGCACATGAATCATCCCCTGAATATTGCCACCGTCCATGATGACAAATTTCACGAGGGTTTATAGAACAAACAGCAAATAATTAGGGGAAAAAAATCATCCTTGTGCAACACTAAACTATTGGCAGCAAATAATTACAAACTCAAGAAGCCAAACGCGAAGAATCAACACGACCATAAAAGCAACGAGAAACATATAACGAAGAAGTTTGGAGAAGGACAACCATAATACAAATTATTACGAAAAGCTATCAGCTTTAGGACCATACACCACCGTACACTGGTAAACACAAGCAATCAGCCTTACAAGCAAATAGACATATATATATACATGAACACACACACACACACACACATAACCCTAGCCAAGAGCGAGAAAATCGAAACACCTCTCTGTCTCTGTCTATCACCTTTATCAACACAACAACTTTTAGCGGATCTTGACGCGCAAAATTGAACCAGATTAATCCCGAGTCAGAATCAAATCAAAATCAGAAACAATAAATTCCCAAATCGATAGCAAATCGAATAAAAGGATCAAATTAATACCGTAATAAAAAGAGATTTTACCTTGAATTGAGGGCTTAACCGTGCGATGATCAGAGAAACTGAGCGGGGAGCAGGATGAGGGAGGAACCTATACAGAGATAAAAACGAAGGGTTCGGGCCCGTTAGGTTTGAGGGGTGGAATTATGGACGCCCTTCATCCTATTATTTAAATTGCACTTTTTCTCTAACAAGGAGCACTTCGCCCCTAGTCGGTTTGCCCTGCTTACTTACTTGCCCTCGCTAAATTCGTTATTTACAATTCCGCCATTCATGGCTTCCAATGACGTGGCTCCTTTCGTCGCACAACTACTGCTGATAACACTGGCCAGATATGCTGACGTGTGCGATTGCTGAAAGGTATTAATGCTATAATTTTACATTATTTAAAAGAATTATCAAAAACAGGAAAAAAAAATCCGGATGAGATGAATAATTATGAACACACCACTTCAAAAATATTATGATTTCATATTTACTATTACCAAAACATTTTTATTTTAATTTGTAGTATATTCTTTTTCTCGGTCGATAACTTTTTAATTATATATTAGGAGTGTTTGGAGTTGTATAAAATTGTATAAAATTACAAAAGTAAATGTTTCGTAATTCGTGCAGTAAGTGAAGAATTTAACTTTTTGTAATTCGTGTTTGCAGAAATTTGTAAGATTTTATTTTTTTTTTTTTTTGAGAGATCCAAACGGAACCATTATCGTATGAATTTTTTATTTTGTTTTAAAAAATAATCATGTGAGAACAAAAATTATTTTTTATTACAAGAACATTATTAATTCATTGTCACATCATTTTTATTATAGTTCTAAAAATTCTCATTTTTCGACTAAGGTTGAATTGGGTTAAAATTTTCTTAGCCAATATTAAGGCTTAGGAAAGAAAAAAAAAAGTTAATTTTTTTAGTTTTTTGGTTAATTTGAGATGTCTATTCTTCATATTTTAAAATAAGTTTAAAATATAAAATAGTATATTTAGCCATTTCAGAAAGTAATTTCTTAATCTTTGGATGAATGTGATTGAATCATTTCACATGTGATTCATTATTCGAAATTATTGTTTGATTTGAATAAAATGTCTTGTTTTCACACAAAGTACTCTTAGAAATATTAAAATGTGAAAATAAACCCGAAAGTATGCAATGCTAAGGCCATGTTTGTTTGCCGGATGAGCATTTGGGATTGGAGTAGCAGTCCGTGGGACCCACCAATGTGAAGTGTTTGTTTGCTTTTTTGTTTAGTCCGTGGGCCCCACGGATTGGAGCAGCAGTCCGGCCATTTGCCGGATGAGCAATCCCGAATAAATGGTGGTATTATTAATACCCTACCTTCGAATTTATTTCCCGCCAAGATCTAAATGTTCAAAATTATTTCCTATCATATCACATATCAAATCATATCTTTTATCCTACTTTATATCCTACCAACCAAACACCAAAAAAATAATCTCACAAAAAAAATTAATCCCATCTTTTATCCAATCCTATATATTACCCCATGGTATTATTTATCCCCCATCATCCAATCCCCTCAAACAAACATGGCCTAAGGGTATTACTGCAATTGAGTGATAAGTAGGTAAAAATGGTCTTTTTAAGCGGAGATAGAAACTTATCGATTTGTTATATGAGAGATGCTTTTTGTTGATTGTAAGTGCAAGGGTCAAATTGTAGCAAATAAGTTTATCAGGAAGAATCGGTCATATCTCAGGGAACTCAAGGCTTTGGTGATGAGACTAGAGTATCAATTTAAAATGAAATTCACTTCACAGATAATGGCAATTTTGGTTTACAAATGGTGATAGGTATGAACTAAACAAAGATTTAAATTAAAATTATAAAATTGAAACAAACTTGATCCCAAACAAATTTTTATGGTGGTACATTGATAAAGTTAACATGACATTTTAATATAACTAAATTCAAAAGTAACTAAAGAACCATTTGGTCAAAGGGTTATAACATTGAAGTTGTCACGCTCAAGGTTTTGGTGAGGCGATCGAAATATCAATTTATAATGAAATTCACTTCCTAGATAATGGTGATTCTAGTTTACAAATGGTGAGGGGTATGAACAAAACAAAGATTAAACTTAAAATCATAAAACTAAAATAAACCTTGGTCCCAACCAAATTTTAATAGTGGTACATTGATAAAATTAACATGACATTTTAATATAACTCAACTCAAAAATAACTTAAAAACCATTCGGTTGGAGAGTTTAACATTGAAGTTGTCATGTTCTGGGTCCTATGCTGTAATAACCTCAAAATTTTATCTTTTTTAACATAGTTATTATTTTTAATATATTATTTAAAAAAATTAAATTTTAAAATATATATTATAAATATAAATTATTTTATAAAAAAAAGATTGGCCAAAGACTCTTGGAACCTTTCCTTTGCATTTACTTGGCTGCTAAGTTGGTTGTTACACACATGTATAGATAATAGTGATATGTTTGGAGTGGCCTTGTAGGTTAGCTTGGCCACCAAATTGGGGGTGTATAGTATAAATATAAATATATATGGGGGTGGTTTGGCCGAGAAACCTGAGAAAGAGAAAGAAGAAAGAGAAAAAAGAGAAGGAAGAGAGAGAAGAAAAAGGAGAAAGAAAGAGGAAAGAAAGAAGTGAGGGTTTAAGTTTAGAAATAGTGGATTTTTGGTATTTTTAATGTTGTGATCGTTGTGGGAGTGTCGGATCATGATAATTCGGTCCAAGATAGGAAATACAAAGGAGCAAAGTTTTAAAATTTTGGGATTTTTTCACAGTTTTTTCTTATTTTCTTCAAATTTGAGTTGAGGATTTAGTACATTTTATTTGCATATATGATATATAAAAACATTTTGGTCAATATTTGTGTGTTTGATTCACATAAATATAGATAAATTTTTACCTAAAAGTTCTAAAAAATTACAATTTTGCTCCTAAAATTGCGAAAAATCATAATTTGATATTTATAATTAAATTCATGGAAAATATGTAATTTAGAACGCCTAATTTGAAATGTTTGAATGATTTATTTTATTAACAGAAAATGTTTATGAAAGTAATAATATAATGTTAATGGTTGATTTTAATGAGTTGTTTTATTGCGATAATAATAATGAAGATAAAAAGAAACGTGAATGATGTTGTGATTGGAGGGTTTGACAAATACTAGAAAAATAGAAAGGGTACAGAGATTACCCTTAAATTGAAAATCCTAAACTTGCGCATGGATTGTTATTTATGCCAGTAGGTTAGTAGCTTACAACGATGATTATTATTAGGCTAATCGTGGTCATCGGATCTGAACCCGTGAATAACGATATTGTATAATATCTATCCCATGACTATGATTTGATGGTAAATAGATAAATGAAAGATAATAATTGGATCATTTTTTATATTTATGTTGATATATGTTTTGATATTGGGATATGCGACGATTTGCAATTTATGAGTTATTGATATGAAATCACTGTTAATCTAATTTTTGTGCATATCATATATGGTATTATTATGCATCGTGGTATAAGCAGATTAGTGCTCACATCCCTACAAATTCTTTTACAAGTTATGAATTTGAGATTTAGGTGACTCATTGTTGGATTTATTTTTGCGTCACTATAATATTATTCAAAAGTGTAATATTATTAATTTTGGGGATTTATTTGATATGATTGTAAAGGCCTTAAGGCCTAGCTCTCTATCATTATACAGGGTTATGGTTGAAGCATTGTTTCCCCGGTTATACTAAGACTTAGTTATTATTAATTATTTTTAATTAATTAATAAAATTAATATTATATATTTTGGATGTTTACTCCAAAGTGGTTGTGTGGCTCTAATTAGGATAATAAATATTTTAGTATATGTTGTGCATGACTCATTTATTGACTCCACGAGTTCGAAAACTTGCGGCATGACATACACCCTAAGAACATGAGCTAAAACTCACACGTACAAATTCAAACTATATAGTCAATTTATTTTAAAAAATTATAAAAATATATTGAAAAATATAAAGAATCAATAATTCAAGGTAGGATATGCTTGACCCGACCTAACTTTTGCTTGAGCAATAGAAGTCCGAGGCAAATTGTGCTAGGTCAAAATTGGGTTGACCCAATTTGCATCTATACTATTATAAGGCAAACACTAGAATTTGATAAAGCTTTTTTTTCCCCCTTAATATTTTAACCTCTTATAATTACTTATACTTTAATGGCATTAAAAAATAAATTTTCATAGTCGTCACAGAATTATGTAATTTTACCTATTCATGTTTTTATCTACCTTAAATACATTTTAATTACCTACTAATTTGTAATTCTTTTAATTTTCTTTTAAGGCTACTTAATTATGTATTATTTACTTAAATAACCATAACTACATATTATTTACTATTTGAGCCACTTTTATTATTTTTTTTATAATTTTACTGATTATTAAGACAAATATATATATATATATATTCACATGTACCATGTGTATATCCGCATTGTTTTTATATATGTGCCAAATTCATGATCGTAACTGCATGCTTGACAGAAAGATTTTTTTTTAATTATTTCTTTGTGGTTTTTAATCACAACTATTCATCCCCCGGGGGGGCCAAAAAAACCCAAAAAAAAAAAGAAAAAGAAAAAAATGCAGCCTTCCAACGTAATGCCTATTTTCTAATAAAGAATATTACACTCTCAAAGTTGGGAATAACATGGCGAGTGAAAGTAAGATACAGAGCAATTAGCCAGCAAACTCTTTTCTCTCCCTTGAACAACTTGTGCAAGACAACTTGGCATAATCCTTCCTCTCCAAATGTAAAATTTGTTATTAATAACGTGCCTTCGAAGTAGAACTTTGACAAGAAATTCTGGTCGAGACCCTAAGGTGGTATTTAGTTTACTTTTTTGTTTTATATTTTATATTTTTATTTTATGTGTTAAAAATATCAAAACGAGAGAATAGAAAATGTTCTATTTTCTTTGTTTTGAGATTTTTCTCATTTTATGTTAAAAACTCTCAAAATAATTTTTTACTATTTTTCATTTTATGTGTACGGTTATTTTTGTTTTCGAAAATAAATTTTAAAACAACAAATACCCAAATGTATTTTGACATATTTCCTTTATTTTTAAAAGTACAAAATGAAAAATGAATTCAAAATAAAAACAAAATCAAAAATAAAAATAGAAAATAGAAAATGAAAAAATAAATCAAATGAGCCCTAAACTTCCCATTTTTGTATTTTTTAGTAAGGAAATCAAGTATACATCGTTCAGATGGAGCAGGGCAAGGAACGCGTGTGATTCGGTAGTGGCTTCTCCTACAACATTAGGCCTAAATAGACGGGCACATTAATCTCTAGCTTTAGCTAGATTTTTCAACTATATGTTGGGCTATCTGGAAAGCCAGAAAGAACTGGGTGTTCAATGGAGCCTCCCCTGTCTCGAGGCTACCATTCATAGTGCATCATCGGAACAAAAATACAATCTGACAACAATAAAATTGACTTCCATCCCTTGCACATCTTTAAGCATCAAACGACCGCATAGCGCTCACATCTCTAAGCATTATCAAACACACAACAATTCAAGTATCAATCATACATTTAGCGCTCAACATAACATGCAAGGAGAGGGAATGCTTCTACCATTGAATAAAACTATTTTCAGAAAGAATCCTCCTCTACAAAGGCTACTAGCCTACTGTGATCCCTCTCCTCTAGCACAAAAACAACTAAAATTAGATTGAAAAAAAAATCCAATTTCACCCTACGCATTATTGAAAGCTCTCTATCTCCACTCCCCAAAACCCAGTAACACCACTCCAAAGGAGGAAGAAGGGGAGGGTGGGTTGGGAAGCCTCACAAGAATATCAAAAAACGAGAACTACCCTTCACTATTAAAAGATGCAGTGTAAAAAATTGATGCACAATGCCAAAGAAACATTTAATTGATCAACTGGTCTCCAGTTACAAACCAAATATAATGCCAAAGAAACATCTAATCAATCAATTGGTCTCCCACCAACAAATCTCCATTAAGATGCAAAAAAATTAAGGCTTTGTTTAGCACACGTTTGTGGGACCTAGATCGCACAAACAATGCCTAGATCACACAAGCCCAATGGTGCACTGAATTTAGATAACAACAAACATATACCCAATTTCCTGAGTGAAAGTTTTACTTGATATACATATCTCTAAAATAAGACGTCTTATAAGCGCTTAGGTGCTACATCAACCCTAACACCATCTCACTTAGGCACCCACTCTTATCCTCAGATCTTCCCATGGCACCTTCCATCCAAAGCACCCATTCCAGTCCCTGTGTATTCTAGATTGAAGGCATCTCGGACTCAAGGGTGTTCATATCTGGATCATTTGAGGGCCCACCACATGATACTTCTGGGAAGGCCCCTTGTTACATGAAGCCTCCCCTCTAGAACCCTCCCTCTTGAACACTTGGCGATGACAAAGAAGACACCATCGCTCTAGGTTAGGAGCAAGCCCCAAATACCCCTCCAACGTTACCACTCACCCATGTGAACTCTCAGAAGTCTCATGGTCACCCACACACTAACTAGGACCATAGGGGACAAACAGTTTGGTTGCTAAAGAGAAAGGATTAGTCAAGACTTCCAAACTATAAAAGAAAGGCATTACCGATGCCACCACTATGTGGCCGAGATGTTATCCTACTCACACTCATCACAGGCCATACAAATTAGAACACTGGTCCCGAGAACTACCACACCTGAGTACACAAGGTCATCTCCTTGTTCTAATCCTCCCACTAAATATATACCCCAATTGTCATCTTTACAAGGCACGCTAAGCCTCCACCATAGTCATGTTACACTAGCTCGAATTCCCACTCCACTCGCTAGTGACTCCAGCCATTAACGACGACCAGCTCTGTTCCTAAACAATCAAAAGGTTTAGCCTAGCATTGATCACCCACACGTCTACACAATATTAAGATGGAAATGGGAAAGTTCGGTAAAAGCTAGGAAGCTGTCACCTTTTACTAAAGACACAAGTTAAGAATTCTACCCAAAACCAGTTTTTTGTTAACTTACTAACGCCTACATAGAAGTCCCACATCTACACATAGATTTTCTTTCACCTACTAATGCCTACACATGGATTTTTATTTACCTAACAATGCCTAGATAGGAGTCCCACATCTGCCCACATAGACTGCAAGTGATGGACACATGCAGTGTGTCCCTGCCTTCTAGTCATTGAAAGAAAATGCATGATTTTATAACATCAGCATTTCCAAGAAAAATGTTCCAGCAAAGAGGGATGACAAAAGTGCATTTGGCATTGCCAAGTGTCTCATATAACCCAATTGAATAAACCAACCCCCCCAAAAAAAATCATAAAATGACAAATGGGCAAAAGAACATTGAACCAGATTATCAAAGCAACTAACATCTACATAAGTATCGAATGAGCTACTAAAAAATAATTAGCAAGAGACAGATTGTAACATAAGGATTTTGAAATAGTACCAAGCTGCACAGACTATAATAAGAACCAGAAAAAGAAGCAGAAGCCAAATTACAAATAAACTGCGGGTATGTCATCAAGCCGGGACAAATAAAGACTTACACACACTGGAGCAACCAATGTAATCCCAGGCAATCAATGAGGACGTATATAAGTTTAGTCACTGCAAAAGTTCCCCTTATTCTTATGCCTTAAAGACACCTAACATGACAAGAGACCATCCCCAACTTATATAGAGATCGATGGAGTGAGAAAGCATCATACTTCAGTACAGAAAACTTCAATCCATGGCCCTAGATCTTGTCAAGCTTTTTTGCCTTCACAATAGGGTTGGCTTCGATATAGCATCCCCGAGCAGCAGTTCGATAATCAAATGGGCAGTTGTGTTTGTCAGAATAGCGATGAACTGAACAGTAGAGATTTCCACACCTGCAATTGAAACTTGTTAAACCAACACGCTTGCGGCAAGTGTTGCATCTATTTGGACCATTTTTTTTACTTTCACCTCTGAATCATGGCTTGAGGATGAATCACAGGATACTTCTACAGGAATAACCTTTACATCCACTAGTCCAGCTTGCACATCAACAACAGCAACTGTAGGTTCCTTCCCATTGTTGCCTGAGCCACCATTCACAATGTTCTCGATGGATGAAGCAGCAAATTTGGCCTACTCCTACTTCAAGATCATGTCGTTGTAGCACTTAGAACACATGTTCATGGTGGTTGCACTCCTAAAGAAGCCACAATTATTGACACAAAGAATTGGGTCTTCTGGAGCCTGGCATCCAGAATCTTTGGCAACCCCATTTATTCAATTATCTTGCAGTAAAATCACCCCAATAACTACAACGTAACATTTTGAAATGAATAACAATACCTCAATTCCCTACAATGCACAATAATACACAAGAAAATGAAACTCCAGCTTTAGGCTTTCATAAGCCTGAAGTTATTGACAACACAAACTTGGCATTGAGGCCCCAACCCAAGAATTTTGAGGGGAATATGGAAAGGTCACTTTTCCATTAATTAAAAATTATTAGCACTCCGTTTTCCTCGAATCATTTACTACAAATGCATTGGAAAATAAGACCACCAATTTTCCTTCAAACCACAATAACTAAAGAGATTTGGACACATTCAAACTCTTCAAGAATGCAAAAATTTCATTTTTTTTTAGGTGGGTATGAGGAACAAAGAAAGTTGTAGGCGCGAATAGTGAATCAATAACGGCTTATGCATGCTGTACAAACCAACTACAGAGTACACCAGACAATAGAGTAGAGGCACATTAAGACTATGCATAATTGTGTGTCTATACAATCAACAGATATATTTATGTAGTTAAATAACCAATAACCATTAACCATAAGATTCAGACACAGCACATGAAGCATTTTCTGCCAATAACTAGTGTTTTACAAAGGTGGAATTATTTCTGATTAACGCTTAGTGAAATTTTTCTTCATGGACTAGTGCTAAGAGCTAGAGGTGAAATTATTTCTATTTAAACGCTCATGAAATTTTTCATCACGGACTAGTTCTAATAGCTATTGGCAGAAAATAAATTACAAACTCAAGAATCCATGAGCGAAGAATCAGCACGACCACGAAAGGATGAGATACACATAATGAAGTTAGGAAAAAGCCAACCGTACTACGAATGACTACAAAAAGCTATCAGCTTTAGGATCATACACCAATAAACACAAGCAATCAGCTTTACGAGGACAGAGACATACACACGCATATATTACATATGAACCCTAACCTAGAGCAAGAAAAGACATCGAAACACCTATCAGTTTCTCACCTTAATCGACATAAGAACTTTTAGCCGATCTTGATTCACAAAATTGAACCCGACACTCGTGAATCAGAATAAAATAAAATCAGAAACAATAAACTCCTAAATCGAAGATACGAAATTGAATAAGAAGATCGAATTCATACGATAATAAAAAAGCAGTTCACTTTAACTAAGGGGTTTAATCGTGTGATGATATTTCACCTTAAATAAGGGGTTTACTCGTGCGAAGATCGAAGAAATCGAGAGAGAAACCTACAGACACACACAGAGAGAGAGAGAGAGAGAGCCCTTTTGGTTTTGGGGTTGAATCGAGGACGCTGTCCTTCCAATTTAAAGACTCCACTTTTTCTCTGCCAACTGAACGCTTCGCACCTAGTCTGTTAGCCCTGCTTACCTACCCTCGTCAAATTCATTATTTGTAGTTTTG
Organism: Vitellaria paradoxa; assembly: GCA_019916065.1. Lineage (NCBI taxonomy): Eukaryota > Viridiplantae > Streptophyta > Magnoliopsida > Ericales > Sapotaceae > Vitellaria > Vitellaria paradoxa. The sequence continues at coordinate 54,698,640 of CM034235.1, read as the reverse complement.
CCATTAGTGGCTTCAGATGACGTGTCACCCTTGGCGGCGCCACTGTTACAAATAACATTGGCCAAATTGTTAAGACAGATGCATGCAACTCCAAGTTGCGTAGGACACAAATTTAAATATATAATAGATAGTAAATTTTTTGCATTGTGGGTTCCTATCAAAAAAATATGTATATATACATATATTAAGGTTAGCTTAATAACGTTTACCTTTAGCATTTTTTGTTTGTTTTTTTTATTTATATTTATAGATTTTTAAAAAAATGACAATAAAAAAATGTTTAGCTAATCTACTTTTATTTTTGTTGCAAAAAAATAAAAATAAAAATATAGGCAAAAAATGTCAACAGAAAAACTACATTTTCACTCTTTTTATAAATATTTTATTAATTTTAACACTTTGTCTATTTTTATTACATTATATTAAAATTAATTATTTTATTCAGGTATGTTACTAAATTAAAATTGTTTTTTTAAAATAATATGTTATAACGACTTATTTGATTCAACCAAAATTATTTTTAATATATAATAGTTACATGTTAAAATATTTATTTTATTATAAATAAAATAACTATAACTAAAATAATAATAAATTATTACAATTATTTATTTTATTAGATTAAAATTATATAAAAATATAATTACATGTCAAAATAACTTTAGTAAAACTAAAATACGTAATTATAAAATTAAAATTACTATTGAAATAATAATTAATTATTAAAATTTTATTAAATGAATTTTTTAATAAGCATCAATTACCTCTTAAAATGAATTTATTTTAATAAATAAATTAATTTTAAAAAGTAAAATAGTAATTTATTATTAAATTATCTTATTTATTAATGTACTTTATTAAAATTAATTACTATTAAAAGATAAATATTTTATAACATTAAATTAAATAAATTATTAAATTAATTAATTAGATTAATATGAAATATATTTTATTAAATTCATTTAATTTTATAAAAAATATAATAAAATTAAATATTTACTAAAATAAAAATTAATTCTTATAAATGAAATTCCATTACTAAACATGCTTTTGTTTTTATTTTAAAGGGAAAAAAAGCAACTGAAAACAAAAAATTAATTAAAAATAGTTAAACGTAGTAAAAAGAAAAAACATAAATGTTATCAAATCATTACCAAACTTTATATTTAATTTCAATGTAAATAATATTACTTAATTTTTAATAAAATTAATAAAATATAGGCAATATAAGTTAATTAATTAAATAAAATATAAGAAATGTAATTAATTTAATGTTATAAATTATTTTTAATAATAATTGATTCAAACAAAAAATAAAAAATAAAATAAATTAACAATAATTTATTTGTTATTAATTTAATTTAATTTATCAAAATAATTAATTTCAATAGGTAATTATTGCATATTAAAAAATTTTAACTTAATAAAATGAATCATTTTAATAATAAATTATTATTTCAATACTAATTTTAATTTTAATAAAATAAATTACCTTAATATTTAATTAAATTTAGTTTTAGTTTTAATAAAATAAATTGTTTTAATATGTAATTCTAATTAATTTTAATTTTAATTAAATAATTATTTTAATGTGTAATTAATATTAATTAAAAATACAATTTAATAATAAATTATTATTTCAATACTAATTCTAATTTTAATAAAATAAAATAATTTAATATTTAATTAAATTTAGTTTTAGTTCTAATAAAATAAATTGTTTTAATATGTAATTATAATTAATATTAGCATTAATAAAATAATTATTTTAATGTGTAATTATTATTCATTAAAAAATATTTTTATTATATTAATAATAAAATATTATTTTAATTGTAATTAATTTAATTTCCATAAAAATAAACAATTCAATAAGTAATTATTTTCTAAATATAATTTTAGCTTAATAAATTAATATTTTAATTTTGGTAAAATAAATGATTATAATATATTATTTATTAAAAATAATTTTAGTTTAGAAAAATACTCGAGCAAAATAATTTATTTTATGACTTATTTCACCAATACCCTTTGTAATTTTGGCTTTATATACCTAATCTCTATGGATTTTATAAATTTGCACTTAGATTTTGAGATTTGTATTATATTTACTTGTGTATTATCTATTAGATTTTCTATCAAAAAAGTAATTTTTAACCAATTTAATGTTATAAAATTACTTTCATATCCTTTACTATAAAAAAATGCACGAAAAAGAAATTGAGAATAAGATTTTTCCATTGTTTTATTTTAATGGAAAGGAAGTAGAAAAAATAGAAAAACTAAAAATTTTCTCTTTTCATGTTTAGTTTATTGGATTATTAATAAAAAAAATAATGATAATTTTTATATAAAATTTCCAATTTATATATAATATAAATTTAAAATATTATTGCTTCATATAATAATTGAAAGTATGAAACTACTGCTACAAAAAAAGGTTCACAAATAAAATTTAACAAAAATTGGGTAACCATGATCGACACCTCCACAATAAAAGTTATTGTTTATTACCCCTTATTTCGGGGTTGGAGCTGTATTTACAACAAACGACTCTTCTCCGTACTCATATTCTTGACCTTAAGTTCATTAAAGAGATGGTCATGGGTACCCATTCAATACTCACCTTAATTTACTTAAGTTTCAGGGTTCGAGTTAAGGAAGACACATCTTGATAAGGGATAACAAATAAATAATACATTTGTGTGAATTGTGTTAAGACAGCAAGAGACAACTATGTTATCCTCATGTGCAATTTTCTTTCACAATAGGAATTTCAAAGTATTTGGTTATTGATCTAGAAGCAGGCATCTCATTTGTTTCTTTTCTGAATGACAGGACCTTTCAGGAGACGTTGTTAACAATTTGAAGGAGTTTTTCCAGACTGTGTACAAAAAGGTTGTTTGTGTGTGATTTTTATTTATTTTTGATCAAGTCACTTTTCATATTGCATGTTAAATTATCATTCTCATTCCATACCTTGATAAGATAACAAATGCCTGGGGTTGCAGGTCACTGAGGCTGATATTGAAGAGTTTGAAGCTAACTATAGAGGATCTGATTTATAGAAAAATGATTTGACTGACCTTTACAAGAAGTACAAGGGAAATATGAACAGGTACATCCATATATGAGTGATATGTTTCCCTCTGATAGGCTGCTGTTTGCTTTAAAATACTTTCCTTGACAGGTTCTTTTGTTCGATGCTCTGCTCAGATGCTAAGCTGGATTCACATCGATTCAAGGACATTCTTGATGATGCAATAGCTGCAGGTGGGGTTTCTTTCAGCTTTATTTAGATTTGTTGTGGTTATACAAATATTTGGAAATATCTTAAACCTGAGGTTTCAGACCTGAAAATGGAAGATCAAGGCCCAATTTATTGACCCCCCTTGAAGATTCAAATTGTAAAATTTGGACAACTGCATTTTTCTGTTTTGTCTCCTTTCACTTCGTTATTTCAGAAAACTGAAATAAAAAATTTGTTCCCAAATATGAGAGGGTTGAAATTCTACTTTTTTCTTTTAATAATAATCTCCCAACTTGGGCACATCCAGTATTTGGCTAAGGATACGAGATATAGACACCGTATAAGTAATCATAGATACTGTGATTTTGAAAAAAATGAGAATTGGACACGACGGGACATGACCCAAAAAAAAAAAAAATCTTAATTTACCCACAAGAATTCAATACATGATTGAACATATAAAATGTGGATAATCAGATCTAGGAGTGATTTGATCGGCTGGGGACAATGTTGAGTGTTGTCTATAGTGGGATGAGAATCAAAGTGGTCTGGAGCAAGGGAGATAGATCATAGAGAGGGAGGACAATTTTGATGATAGTAGTGATGATGATCATCCTCTTGGGAGGAACATGCTAGGAGGAGTCCTTTAGGACATGTGCTAAGGCACTGTATTCATTTAGCGGAGATTCAATCCTATGTTGGTGCGACCTTATATGGTAAGTACAACTCTCAATGACCTCTATCTAGAGGGTTTGAGGGGGTCTTGATGGATCCTCTAATTCTCGCTACCAAATCAGTGGTTTCTGATGATCTCGCTAGAAAGTAGGTCTTGAGGAATATTCTTAAGCCTTGCTCCAGGCTCATGAACAGCTTTGCCATGACTAGGTCTTCTTGTGGTGCTGCTGCATTTTTTTCCATTTTTTTTTTTTGGGGGGGGTTTCCTTGCCAACTAGGACCTCCCATGGCAATGTCACGCTGAAGGCATCTTGCCTACTGCATCTTCTTGGTGTTGGTGCGGCCTGAGTTCTGCTTATGTAATACACTTGCACAAAATATAACATAATGTAAGAAGATTTTATAATTTAAAATGTTTTGTGTACTTAAGTTTGTTTAGTTATATATTTGAAGAAAAAGTGATAAAATAATTGGATAGGCCACAAGGTGTATTTGAGGCGTTCTGCTTATGTAATACACTTGCACAAAATATAACATAATGTAAGAAGATTTTATAATTTAAAATGTTTTGTGTACTTAAGTTTGTTTAGTTATATATTTGAAGAAAAAGTGATAAAATAATTGGATAGGCCACAAGGTGTATTTGAGGCGTTTTTCAGTGTGTTCGAAGAGTATGTGTGTCCAATTTATGTTGGATATGGTTGCGACATCCATTTTAAAATGTCCATTTTTCATAGGATTGACTGCTTTTGCTTGACAATTGTAATTCTTGATTCTTGATATATCATTAGTTTTTAGGCACTGATAACATGTCCTGCAAGTTGGGACGTCAAAAAGTTGATGTCATTGATTTGTTTTCCTTGTACTCCAATGTTTTTTGACACTAAATAGAATGTTGGCGACATCTATCCACATACCAATTCCATTCATTTAATATCCCTTTGGTGCCATTGAAATAACATATGTCGTTACTTCTATCTCCTTTTTCAAATCTTTTCATTTTCCAAGTCAGTCCAATCCATTTGTTTGTTGGGTTATTTACTTGACCGCAAACATTTCTGAACCCTTCTAATAGAGGGACAAATCATCAATGTCAATATTTTTCTTTGTATAATGTTTTTCTGTGACACTAAATACTCTCTCTCTCTCTCTCTCTCTCTCTCTCTCTCTCTCTCTCAGGAGATCTGAAGTCAACCAAGGCATATCAAAAATGGGCTAAACAAGCATCTGAAACAAAACCTCCTACTAGTCTCTTAAGGCGCAGAGAGAAGTAAGTCATTATTCTGGGTTTTGATGTACTACCTCAGGAAAAAATCTCCCCTTCCCTACTAGATTGAATGGCAATTACAACCTTACCTTACCCTCTTACGAATCTCTTTTGCAGGTTGAAGAAAGAGTCTGACAATTTATGTTCAGTTATCTCGCAGCGTCGAAATGAGAGGAGAGAGCAATTCGATTCCTTATTCTCATCTTTGGTGACAAAATATGGCAGTGCTGAGGGACATTCAGAACAGCCAACTGAAGAAGAATTTGAAGCTACAAAAAAGAAGATTGAAAGTAGGAAAGAGTCCAAGAAATCTAGGCGGAAGTAACTGCTGGTTCATGTTTGATTTGATAATGTTTTGAGTCGAACTCGAGTAGTCGTTTAATTGCATTAGGTCTTAGTAGTCATGCTCAAATAGTTTGATAATTTACTTTAAATTTATTGAGTTAAACTTTAAATGGGTTTAATGGTATAGATGTTTAAAATTATAATTCAAACTCGGCACGTATGTGTTTTGAATCATCAAGAGACTTCATCGAATGGATACAGGGGAGCTGAGAGTCCACAGATATGAATTAGAGATTTTGTAGATTTTATTTGAATTGTCCTCTTTTTTTTTTTTTGAAAGGTAGAGTCTATTTGAGTTCTCCTCGTATGCTCTTCAGAGCTCATTTTATCCAAATTGAAGTTCTGGCAAGACTAATGCGTGCTTTTTATTTGCATATTCTGTATGGACTACACATAAGAATTGTACTTCTAAACTCGAAAAAAGGAGGAGAAGAAAAGGATTGAAAAGTGGAATTTTTATGTCCCATCTCAATCCCAAGCTAAACAAAGTATACGAGGAATTTATCATTGGGGGTGGTCGAGTGGAAGTCGGGCTCGCCTTAGAGCTTGGGTCTCTCGAAGTTCCGAGTTCGATTCCCCCACAGGGGGTGAGTTACCGCTGTAATGGCGGGTGCCTAATGGCCTCCTATCGGTCGTGTCGGTCAGCCAGGGCTTGCCTAGATTGGTTAACTCTCCAGGGGTCTTTGCCGGTTAGGGTCTTGGAGCGTGCTTCGCCCTGTGCGCACTCCAGTACGGGGTAGCGGCTGCGGACTTCCACGTACTAAAAGTATACGAGAAATTTAGAATTATTATAATTTAGAAATATATTATTAATGTGGGTTCACAAGCTTTATATGAAATGTTTGGAATTATAAAAATTAGTATAAATTTATATAAATTGCAATGAATAAAAATTTAAATTTTGTGAAAATTTGTCGAGTTTTGTAGTGAATTAAACGCACCTAATAATTTTAAATTGATACACTACGCTATGGTGCAATATTCTTATGCACATTTTCTCGAATAATGAGTTTTGCCTTCTAGAATTCATGTATCGACAAAATAAACTAACTTTTTTATTTTGTACACGAGTTTTTTTATTTTTAAATATTTAAAAAAATAAATAACATATCTAAAAATTAGAAAAAAAATAATATTAAATAAAAAATAACCTAGAAAACTACTTATGTATGTAAAAATCGGCTGTTGCCAAACCAACGCGGTGGGGTGCCCATCTAGCATCCATCAAAATATGAAAATATTTGGTCTGTTGCTGTGAGCCTGTGACAAAATTGTCCCATTTGTTTACGCAAAGTTAGAACAATCTTTTTCATACATGCACAATGCACGCGTGTGTGCGTGCGTATGGACCATTTGGTTTCCTTTCCTAGTTCATCTTTTTGGTCAGCTAATTGGTCGTGGCCAAAAAGTTTGTTTGGCCCCTTTATGTCTATTAAAGTCCAATCTCGTACTGGTAGGGTTCAAATTTCTTCCCTATATTTCAATATTGAAGTGTAATATTATTTATCACATCATTTTGATAACTTGTTTTGGTGAATTTTTTTAACAGAAAAGTTTTTTTTCATAATTGTTTGTATTCATAAACATTAAGAGTGTTCATTGGGTTCCCGCTTACAAAAGCTGAAGTGTTGTATTTTAACGGTTTTGATTTTTTCTGAATGATATAATGATTCTGCTTTAACTTGATTAAAATTAATTTTTTTTAATTAAAACCCATTAATTCAGTCAAATTAAGAAAAGAAAAAATAAGTATTGATTAAAAATTTAATTTTAATCAAATTAATCCAGGACCATTAGATTATTTAAAAAAATGAAGACCATTAAAACACATCACTTCAGCCTCTGAAGTCCCTTTTGCACTTTAATATTCCTCTGTAACTCATGTTTATTTGAGTAGAATCAGGAACTAAAATCAAATCATTTGAGTTATTTTTTTGTTTTTTTTTTTGTTTTCTGGAAAAATAGCTGAAACTAAATTGAAAAATATATTAACTAAAATACTTTGATTCGGTTTAGATTAAAATTGAATTAATAGAAATTTTATTTATAAATATGAATATCTATTATTATATATAATTTTTTTAACTTAGATAAAAAGGAGGATGGTGATAATTACAATCTATAAAATAGATGACTAAACCATTTTGAAGTAAGATTTTAAAAGCATAATCACAATTTTAAAAATAATGATCTAGGCTGTCCGAAGTCAATTTTAGATAGCATGTCTCCTAAATTCATCAATTATTTTTCCTCTCGCTGACTAAGGTACCGTTTGAGTACTATGCTTAACTTTTGAGTTTTAAGTACAGTAGTCAATTGATTATTTAAGGGACTATAAAATAGTTCAGAGTTGGTTTGAAAATATTGTCAATTTTTAATTTTTTTTATGTTTAGTTTTTGTGTTTGAGTTTTAGTTTTTTGTATTTATTTTTCATTGTATAGAAAAAAATAAAAACCAAAAATTCGAAAAGATATTTAATAATAATAATAATTATTGATTAATAGTTATAATGTTGATGGCGAGTGAGCGATAGTAGGTGATTGCCAACAGAATTGGTGGCCAACCTGCTATAGTCGGAGATGGGCAATAGTCAATAGTAGGGGTCGAAAGGTGGGAGATGGACCTGATGGTCAATAGTTATGACCAATAGTGAAAATGGTGGCTGTGGTTGAGATGATTACTAAAATTTTAAAGTTGTAAAAAAAGTCAACTAAAAATTTTTTTCTATGTCAAATTTAAAAAAACAAAGTATAGTTAACTTTTAACCCGTGGTTACGAAAAAAATTCATCAGTTTGGAGCACAACATTTTATCAAAATTTTAATAAAATTTTTATTTTTTTACATACTACATAAATTATGAAATTATAATTTTTACTAATTTATATTAACTTTTTATCACTCTTATGTCAAAGCGGTTTGGATAAGAGTGTGGATCAAACATATTTCAAACTCTTCTTTTCTGTTTGAAACTAACGATTAGAAATTTGTATTAGATTTTTTGGCCTAGAAATAAAAATAAAAACAAAAGAGCTCTAAAACCAATTTCGCAGCATTAACTTTTTCTTTACAAGAAAAGGATAATTTTTAATTTTTTTTTTATTTTTCTCTTCCTATATGATTTTGGTAATATATATATATATATATATAGCTAATTTGACGTTTTTTATTTATAAGTAAAAAGTTGCGTTATTAAACGGATAAAAAGCATTTTCACACATGTGAAGAAATCTCATTATATTAATTCATCAAATTCTTAAACTATTAATTGGAAATGAAGATAGGGAAGAACGAGTTAAAATGGTTAATCACCACAAAAAAAAAAGAACTAAAATGGTTTGCAATGGTGACATACCACCTCTTGGTTTGATTGCAGAAGCAAAAATGGAATCATTCCTTGAGTATTTTGTACTGGAAAATTGACTCTTTTGTCACCATCCAAGTGTCGGTCGCCTCCTAATTAAATTAATTAATTTCCACTGCATACGTGCATTCACTAAACCTTTTGTTTAAATTACTTTAAAGCCCGTTAAAGCAACAGCTAAATCCTTACCACTGGATGATTCAACCAATATATATATATATATATATAGAGGCATGCATATGTACCCATTATTTTTCCCTTTTTTCATCTAATTGGTCACAAAAGAAGTAAAACGAAGATTCACAACAGTATGACAGGCTAGAATTTAATGAATATCCAATTCATTATTAAAAGTTCATGTTAGCCAAAATATACATATATATTATATATTGTAACTTTGCATTTATAAAGCCCATTTATTAAGATACTTTAGTTATGTTCACAATAAACATAAAATACAACAAGTTAAAAAAAAGTTTAAAAAAGTGAATGAATACAAATAAAAATAAAAAGATAAAGGAGTCAGGTGAATCTAAAATTATAAAAAAAATCTAATTTCATAAACTATCACAAAAAATATAATTTATAATAGAAATGAATGAAAAGAGTGATTTAATTTATCCAAACTAATTTGAAATTAATGTTTTTTTGAGTTGCCAGAGGTTTGAGATAAAAATAGTAGGAAAAGTCAAGTTTATATATATATATATATATATAAATTTAATATAATTGATGCTAAAAATAAAAAATACAATATTACAATTGTGTATATCTTTTGTTAAAATTTGGTCATAAAACTTATAATTTTACATTTTATTTAATATCTTGCTTAATTTATGAGTTGTAATGAATAATACAAATGCAGATGACAAAATCTTGACAAATTTGAGCAGCTGCAAAAGCTAAAAATGGTATGGACATATTTAGCAGGTGCTATGCATTTAGAAAAGTCTAAAATTAATAAACTCTTCAGTTGAGGATGTTGACTCCACACCTAAATGCCTTGTAGGAATATATTTTAGGTATGTGAATGAAATGGCAGCCTCTCCTCTCTCTTTCTCTCTCTCTCTACCCCCACCTTGAATCTGAAAACGCAAGCAAAGGGTTTGCCACTTCTTGGGTCCTTCCATGTCTATCCTTTTAAAGCTCTCCCTGTCTTGTTTTCTATTTGGTAAATAATCATCAGCTTCTCCCATCACTCTACCTTGCTCTGTGTTGCTTTACTTCAATTCAATTTCCTACCTTTTCCACCTCTCTGGAGGAAATCAACTTTTCAATTAAGTAATCTACTGTACTGGGTTGCTTTTCTCTCTCTACCCCCCCTCTCTCTCTCTCTATATATATATATATATATATGCATATTGTAGCTTGGTATCATAATTGTGGAAGGTGGGTTTATTCAAGTCATGCCCCCCTTCTCATAAGACCCTTTCAAAAGTTCATTTACAGCTTCATTC